>CAXKVX010002281.1:0-14364 GCA_964058865.1 Eleocharis quinqueflora
GGCTCGTGTAGATGAGATGCTTTTGAGGTTTGAGGAGATGGTAGAACTTGATCGGTCTGATTGGGATGAGGCGAGTATAGATCCTTGCTCTTGGCCCGGAGTTGAATGCTCAATTGATGGGAAAGTAGTAGCATTGTAAGTCGCATATGCGATCTTTTCTGTAAGTTCAATGCTGGTTACATCAGTACATGCGATTGAATTTAGATTTACTTGTTTTCTTAGGAAAGAAGAAGAAGTTTGATTATAGTTTCCGGTCTTGTAGATTTCTGTTCTTTTGGCCTATATCAAGTTATTTTGTAATAGTATAAGTTTGGACTCTATCAAATTATTTTTTAGGAGTATATTTTGGACTAAATAAAGTTTTTTGCAAAACGTTGCCATGCTTATATTAAGGCACTAGTGTCAGCTTGTTCTGTGAGTCAGTGTACCATGCTTTGTATGCAAGGTGTATGTGCAAATGCTTGCAACAGAAAACCAAGACTATTGATAAACTCATTGTTCCCTAGAAACTTAAGATGGAATGTGAAGGTGGACTCAAAAGAGTGTTCCAGTACATGCAGGTGTACCACATGCACGATGAATTAATTGATTCTTGCGAGTAACACTTGTTTTCTAAAATTCGCAATTGTTCAAATTATTTTTAGGCACTTGAGTGATCTTGGTCTCGGAGGGACACTACCTTACCCTGATCTCAAGACTTTTCTTAGGAATTTGTAAGTGTTTATTTGGTTATTGATATCTCATTTCTATTTCCTTTAAGAGAGGTGATCCAATGCCAAAGGTTTTGCTACTATTATAATTTTGATATTTCTTTCATGAAATAAATGTGCAGCAATCTCCTAAACAGCACATATCTGTTACTCTTAATCATTCATCTACCATATCAATTTTGCATAGTACTTTATTTTAGGAGATTAAAAAAATCCTTTTTTTTCCTTGAAGAAATCTTTTCTTATGAACACCAAAAACATATGGCTCATAATTATCTACTAGTAAAAACAATTGATTTAAACAATATGTCACTCTATTGTAGCTTATCCAGTGGAAGTCGGCTTTCACCAGGGCATAATATGCCACTAAAAGAGTTTGAATCTGCAAAAGTTACTGGAGTATCTAACAGTGCCTACTCGTTTAGGTTGTTACGTCTCCCTTTTGGTGCTGTTTTGTGGTTATTAGTTCTTTATAATTTGCAGTAATGCTTCCATAACATTTTTTTATTATACCATTCTCAAATTAAGTAGTTTCTTTTCAGGAATTCTGCAGACAGTATGATCAGAAGGCGTGTATTGCAAGTTAACGAGGATCCACTGTCAGCCTCTCAAGCAAAGAGAACACCTCATAAAATCAGACCGCCACAATCCCTGATTCTATCTCCATCTCCATCTCCAACCCCATCAAAATCTTCGTCTCCATCTCCTTCACAGGGAATTCCAACAACAATTAAAAATCCTTTGCCAGGAATTAAAACACCTAGTTCCACAAATACTCTGAAATCTCCCATCTCAAAAGTAGGCACATCTACAACCGAAGGAAAAAAGTCCTCACATTCATTACTTCTTTATGTTATTGTTGGTGTGGGCATTTGTGTTGTGATTGCAGCCATTTCTGGTGCTGTTTACTTGCTTTTTGTGAGATTTAGAAAGTTCGGTGTTATAAATCCATGGGCTACTGGGCTTAGCGGACATCTCAAAAACGCCTTCGTGACAGGTTAAAGCTCTTAGTTTTTTAAGTATTTTGTTTCTGAAGTAGCAGGCAATTGCCCCTGTATTTCTAGTTGATTGATATTGATTTGTATATGTATGCCCATCTCTTCTTTTTTCAGGTGTACCGTCACTTAATCGATCAGAACTCCAAGCTGCTTGTGAAGATTTTAGCAATATTCTTGTTACATTGCCAGGTCGAGTTCTCTACAAGGGAACTCTTTCAAGTGGATCTGAAATTACTGTTGTGTCTACTGTGGCTACGTCAGCTGATGAGTGGTCAGATCGGTTACAGTGCCATTTCAGGAATAAGGTGAACTGTCAGATTAAGATTAGAACGTCTATTTTGTTTTACTGACTGGAGTTTGTTTCTAATTTTTGGTGTTTATATATATATTTTTTTTCAGATATCGCTTTTGTCTGAATTTAGTCACAAGAATTTCATGAATCTAGTAGGATACTGTGAAGAGGAGGAGCAATTCACACGCATGATGGTATTTGAATACAGTCCAAATGGAACTCTCTTTGAGCACCTTCATAGTAAGTGTCTTTGCATCTAATCTTTAAAACTAACAGGGTCGTTGAAGTTAAAGCATTTTTCATGATAGATGTGGCCAACTTAATTTTTTAGTTGTCTTGGACTAAGCAGGCAGCACCTGAATGTTAGGTAAGTCCATTACCATTACATATCAGATGGTACAGATCCCATGCTGATACCAACTGAACATCAAAATATCCAGTATCAGTTGAACATCAAATTTTCAGTACCAATGCATCAGGCTAAATTCTATAAAGCTCGATTAATTGCAAAATAAAAAGTATTTCCAAGATGAGACCTGACACCTGGCTGTAGCATCTCTCTTACCTTTTTGTGGTCTTATTTTTTATTTGTTTTTATTTCAGTTAATGAAGCTGAGCAACTGGACTGGATGTGTCGTCTAAGAATAGCAGCTGGTATCATCTACTGCCTGGATTACATGCACAGTTTTAACCCTCCTGTAACTCTAAAAACTCTGAACTCCCTCTCCATTTACCTTACTGAAGATTATGCGGCAAAAGTAGCAGACATAGAACTGCACCTGGAGGAAAAGGATTCTGATTTTGATTGTTCTGATGAGGAGAGTGCTGTTTACAAATTTGGTGTGCTCTTGCTCGAGATAATATCGGGCCGGCTTCCCTTCTCAAAAGATGATGGGCTTCTTGTTCTCTGGGCATCGAGTTATTTAAATGGGAAAAGGCCTTTTATGGCAATGGTTGATCCCACACTGAAAGAGGTGCCTGAGACACATGTGATGGCATTGTGCGAGGTGATACGTTCATGCATAAAGCTAGAAATTAAAGAGAGACCAGGCATTGCTGAGGTGGCAGCAAGGATGAGGAGTATTACAGGAATTTCGCCTGAGGCTGCGGCACCAAAAAAGTCACCTTTGTGGTGGGCTGAGCTTGAGGTTAATTCGTTTGAGATCTGATCTGACAGAACTTGGTTGTCAATTCTTTCATTTTTTTTCATTGCTTATAAAAAGTATGGTAATTTGGTTTACGGGATGAAAAGCTGTACAGTATAGGTATTTTTTTTTGTTACTATTTCAATTTTTTTCCCAGTGGAATCAAAATGTTCCACTGATCGGGAAAATTTTACAGAATTAGATAATTAGCGCTTGCGTTTTGTTAGCAAACACAGGAAAGAAATGTAGATTTTATGAGAATTTTAGAATGTTAGTACTTGGTAATTAGTAATTACAGTATTCTTCCTTATCTACTGGGTATAAATTTCCATTACAGTGAACAAACTAAATGAGGAAACTACTAGACCAATTACAATTAGAGAAAAAATATTTGTATAGGTAGAGTAATATATTATACTGCGCATGTCTAAAATTTGCTTCCTTTATTCGTGGAACCCATGGTATGAGAAAGCCAAGACTCTGCTGGTGGCTTCAGTTCTGGCAAGCTCGTGTTTTGTTCAACATATTCTATGTTTCTTCCATTTTTCTTTCCTGAGTTTCTCTTACTCTGGCCTTCAGCATCTCTTTGCATTAACTTGTTCAATGTTTTCTTGCTTGGCAATCTACTCGTATCTAGAAATGACAACCCCAAACCTTGTGATAACCTTTCTCTATAGCTCGGCCTCTTATCAAATAATAGATTGTCACGAGTTTCTCTATGATTATTTGGAGGCAAGAAACTAATATCTGCCTGTGGCATTCGACTTCTGTAGGCTGGGTTTTTAAACCCACAAACTATTGGTTTCATTTTCCATGGGAAGAAAACCATTAAACCACAGGCATGAGATGACATCTCTTTGTGAAAATCTATGTTTTGATTAAATGGTACCATTTGAACCATACCGCTGTTAATTCGAGGCATCGGCTTTTCTCTGTTAGCTTGTTCGTTTCTGTGAGCTGTGCGTTTCGGCTTTTTAATAACCGATGAACTGGCTATTGCATTGGCAGCTGGGAGGAACCGGTCCATGATGAAATTAGGAGACTGGTTTCTCATTTCTTCTATATCTTTCAAACCCGAACCACGAAAGGAACTCACCCTGCCAGCAATGCCAAGTTGCTCAGACAAAGAAACCTTGTCAAATGCATCTGAAGAAGCATCACCATATTCGCTGCTTTCTTGACTATGATCACGATCAAAGTCGTTGGCAGCTTCCGCTCTGGACGCATGCCACCTACATGGTGGTAGCTTAGGTGGTGGTTGATCGAGCTCTTTATCAGATAATAGATCTCTTTGACCAAGATCTTTTGGAACACCTGGTGAACTCTCCCAAGAGAAAGGAACCATCATGCTTAGCTTACTCGAAGAGGCATCTCGGGTTAAGTTGGGTTGGTTCGTGCTGGTGTCAACAGAGGAACTGACAGAGCGTCTGGCTGATGGAAGCCGCGGCGAGCCTAGTTGGAGCTGGCTATAGGGCCTCTCTTTTGAGACTTTGTTCTCCATGGATTTGTATTCAACTTGTTGCTTATTGGCATGCACTATGCAATAATGAACTTGTGGTACCGTGGCGAAGTTATAGCAGGGTTTCAAGGGGTTGGTTGTTATTAGTTGTAGAAGCTTAGTTCATGTGAGCTCCCGTGAAGTGCTTTAAGGACGTTGTTGAAAAGAGCTTTATTCGTAGGAGAGAGGTGATTTTTGTGCATCCCTGTACATATATAACTTGTGTTGAGGGATTATTGGCCATTAAGACCGGGAGGTTAGACGTCAATGACGTCTTTCTTTGGCAATTGTAAAGGTTTTTTGGTAAGATTTATTTGCAGTATTTAATTTTTTTTCCACTGCAATAAAAATTCAAAATTTTGAAATATGACAAATTTTCGAAATCAGGGTCTAAAAATTTATTACTATTGATGAGATAGAATTATTCAAGTAAAAAAATGACGAAAGAAGTCAGAGGGAGGAAAAAGGAAAAATATTAGTTGCGAATCATATAAATCACTTGGTACCAAATTTTTAATTGGTAAAATATTTCAGGAGTCATTCTTCTATGGACAAAAAAGTCACCGCATATTTCTCTTGAAATTAAACGGAGCCTTCAATCCATTCGAAGTTCGTATAGTACAAAAGCAACTTAATGGTCTCCTTCGAATGTGTAGCAAATGAACGGTTCATATTCTCTTCGATCCATTGTTAGAATTGGCCATATTTCAGATATTTTTATTTCCATTGGTTTCATTTTTAGCCTATTCAGGAACTAAATACTTTGTTTTTATTTTTGAAAATATCTCTGCTATTTAATATTTTCCATTCGTTTCTAATTACACGAAGTGACGAATACCTAACATTTTCAAGAGAAGTTATTTTTCTGGTAAAGGCGATTGCTAAGGCTTGTATGTAAAATTGAGAATTCGCACGAACAAATTTAATGCGTAAAAAATGTACAATACTATTTAGAATTGGTACATTTTTATCTTTAAAATTTGTGTATGATACATACTTTTTTTTTAATCATGATGTAGAAGAACAGTGAATAGGATTAAAAACCAGAACGATATATCAAAATGGCCCAGTTAAGTAATTAACCATGTTCTTTCTACAAAAAGAAAAGAATAACAAAAAAAAAATAGAAATCTAATCTTGTTTTATTTCCTTGTTTCCTTCCAACTGTGGCTATAGCAGCCTAGCTGACAAGGGCTGCATACCACCGTATAAGTCTTGCTGATCTCAATTCAGGCCCATTAGCCCATAGTCCCCCCTCCTCTGGGTTGGTGGTCTTACTGTAACTTTGCAAATTGTAAAGCCCAAAAGCCTTGTAAAGTTTGTAAATTGTAAGGTCGTAGATCCTTGCTTGTTGATTTCCAGCCAAAAAAACCCTAACCGGTTCCTTCTCCAACCTCCAAGGAGTGAAGAACACCGCTTAAACCCTCCTCTCCTTTCCTCTTCTCCGCCTATCCGATGGCTCCTCCCACAGTCTCTGGCTCCGAACCCGACGAGATCAACGGCGCTGATGAGATACCGGAAGAAGAAGAGGATACAGAGTACGAAGAAGTCGAGGAAGAAGAGGAAGAAGTAGATCCCGCTAAAGACCAAGAACGCTTGAAATCCATATTTCGTCGCCTAAATACCGAGCCAGTGCGCATACGGGTGCACGATGTGTTGATCAAAGGCAACTCCAAGACCAAGGATGCAATCATCGAGGCCGAGATCTCTGATCTGTTTAAGAAACCTGGCACTATGCATGAACTGGTGAAAGCAGCCAGCATTGCAAATGCTAGGCTGAAACAGCTCGATGTGTTTGATTCTGTGTCCATCACACTTGACGCCGGCCCTGCCGAGCTTCCAGGGACCACCAATGTGGTAATTGAGGTGGCGGAGGCAACAAATCCACTTACAGGGAATGTCGGTGTGTTCTCTAAACCTGAGGTAAGGTTTTCGTTTTTTTTTTTTGAAATAAGTGGGGGAAACACCCCACCACTTCCATTTTCTATTGAAAATAAGAAGTATAACAAAACAAAACCAGTTTCTTGACTCCAGGACTGAAGTGAAACATCCCTCACTGCATCCTGAGTCCCATTATGCCCCTTCTGAAAATCTATTTAGGCACCAGTACCGGGGCCAACACTGGTGCCGTATCATTATCTCTTCCTTCGCTTATTCCATCGTGTACATAATTCAAACCCTTTTCCTTTGGACTTTACTAATCTATAATCTATCTGTTCCCATATATCTATTGTATCTTCAACCCATCTTTTCACTAAGCTAAGTATAAAAAAACGCTAGAAATCCCTGAAAACTCATCAGCATTGGCACATAGCATGCATCCCTTCATCTCTACTGCACTGGATTGCCATCAGCTTGATCTCCTGTCTGGTTGCAGCAACTCCATCTGCCCATTGCTCCAGCAGTTCCTGCTGCTCTTTTGTCCATAGCCCTGCCCAGTATTTCAAAATGATTACAAGTTGAGTGTTAAACCCTGTTAAACTAATTTTTGGCTTATTATCAAAGCATTGTTTATTTCTATATATCCATATAGTCCAAAGAGTAGCTGCACACAAATGTTTGTATAAAAATTTCCTAAACCCATCCAAGCATGAGGACCATTGTACTAACTCTTGCAGACTGCCTGGTATTTTATCAAAACCAAGTGTTCTAAGTGCCCATTCTCACAATTCTTTCGTGTGCTGACATACAAACATTAAGTGAGTGATTGACTCCTTTTTATTGCAATTCATGCATTTAGTACATCCCTGCCACCCTCTCTTTCTCAAATTTTCTTTTACCAGTATCGCCCCTCTGGTAACCAGCCAGATAAAAATCTTTATCTTGCTTGGTATTTTAAGTTCCCAGATTACCCTCCATGATCTGTCATAGACTCCTCCATCCTCCAGCCAGTCGTATATCTTTCTTGTTATTCTTATATTTGAGGGCTCTCCCTGCCATGAAATTGTGTCTGTTTCCTCATTCAATACATGGACTGAAACTACCTGGATCTGGAGTTGTAAGAGAGAGGATACTTGCACTTGAGACAATTGTCTCCTAAATTGCAATGAGCTGGTACCTGTTATCAACACTTCACTCACAGAGATTTGTGGGTTAACAGAAATTTCAAACAAGGAGGAATATACAACACCAAGGGGCAAAGGGTTTCGTTCTTGGTTAGTAATGTTGGTTTTGTACTTAAAACAAGTGATAATAATATTTTAACTTATCTTTTCTCTTTAATTTTGATAACCTGGTTTGAAACGTGAGATATTGCACTGTCTTGGTGAGGTCCGCTACCTATTTGAACTGATATGCGGCACTAGATTCTGTAGATATCTGTTTAATCACATTATATTTTTTTGCTTTCCTTCTTTGGAATGGCTTAATTTAGTCCGAAGTTGCAGAAATGAGAGTCCTTATTTGTGTTCAGTAAGAAGTAAGTACACTAGCACCCATTATAACTGTCTGAGTTTTGGGCAAATCTGAAGCCATTGGTCGAGCATGTAAAATCTTAGTTCTCACTTATTATTTGTTAGATCTTGGTTTGATAGCTATGCTCCTTTAATTTCTTTCAGGCTCGATCTTGGTCCTTGGAAGGATCTCTAAAGCTAAAGAACCTCTTTGGCTATGCTGACATCTGGGACACCTCAGGTGCGTTCGGGTGGGACCAATCCCTAGAAATAAGCACTGGTGTGTGGGTCCCAAGGTTCAGATCAGTACCAACTCCCCTCTCAGCTCGTGTTTTCTTACTCTCCCAGGACTGGCTCAAATTCTCATCTTACAGTGAGCGGCTCATGGGTCTTAGTTTTGGGCTTCTGTCTATGAATAACCATGATTTGGCTTACAACCTGACGTGGCGAACTCTGACTGACCCAACCCGGATGTCATCTCCACTTATTAGGCGGCAACTAGGACATAATGTTCTGTCAGCACTAAAATATTCTTACAAAATTGATAAGACGGACTCACACGTAAGGCCCCGGAGTGGGTATGCTTTTTCATCAAGTTCGCAAGTTAGTGGCCTTTGGGACATGAGGAGCCTCAAGTTCTTCAGACAGGTACTTCTAAGTTTTTTGTTCAACAGTTTCTGCATGTCCCTGTATTTAGGGAGTTTACTTGGTTGGAGTGAAAAAAAATTAAACAAATAAAAGGAAACTATTGTAATTGCAAAAGAAAAAAATTATCTAGGACAATAAAAATAATAAACTTAACAGTATTGAGGCCTTACAGGTAAACTAAAATCCTCTTAGAACTCAAAATTAGTGCTTACAAAAAAATGAATATCTATCAGATTAAGAAGGAATGTAAGATCATAAAATATATTGCATTCTGGATGGTATGATAAATTAACATCGAACTTCTCTGGATTATAAGTGTCTTTTGACTGTTTTCTTGGATTTGTTGTGCATTTTCTTGTTTAGTAATTCTTTCATTCATTAGAATGATAACATTCCTACTTCTTTCTTGTATGATCCTATTTTCTCAGGAGTTTGATATTCGTGCTGCTGTGCCTCTTGGATTTTGGAATACAGCTCTTAATGTAGGGCTATCAGCTGGCGCCATCTTGCCATTGGGGAGGGATTTTAACAAACTATCCACATCTGTGTCTGATAGATTCTTTCTGGGCGGCCACTCTTCTCTGGTATGCAGCTTAGGCGGGCCCTCCTCATTGTTGGGTTTCCGGACAAGAGGTCTAGGTCCTACTGACTTGAGACGGGTTATAAACACAAACAAGGATGAGGGCTCATCAAACCAGGTTGATCGTCAGGATTATGTTGGGGGTGATTTAGCAGTCACAGCTTTTGCTGATGTATCGTTCGATCTACCACTAAAGATTTTCAGGGATGCTGGCATTCATGGCCATGCCTTTGTTTGTGCTGGTAATCTCGCGAAATTGTCTGAAGGTGAAATTAAAAATTTCTCCACTCAGAGGTTTTTGAAGACTTTCAGGAGCTCAGCTGGTGTTGGTGTTATCTTGCCAACCAAATTCTTCCGTGTTGAGGTTTGTCTCTTTAATTAAAAACTAGAAATTACATTGCCGACGTACCACCGTTTATTGTTTTTTTAAGAAGAAATTTTTTGTATTAGAAAAATAAACAGTACAATTATATTAACTTTAATATTTTTGTTTAATAACATTGTTTCATCGAAATTAGTGATATATTTTTCTCAAGTTTTTTTTAAAGCATGATGATATATATGAAATGAGAAAGGTGTGAACACTAATGGCGTGAAATTAATGTTATTAATAATTTATATTGAAATTAATGACGCGAAATTAATGATGTGTTTCATTAATGACGTGTCGCGTGTCCGATACACGTACAATGCAAGTTGAATAGCAAAATGAAGTGTCAGAAAAATTGAACACGCCGACACTTAGCAAGCTTTATATATAGTATTGATATTGATATCCTTTTATACAAAATACTTCATTGTTTCCTATCATGGTTAATTTAAAATTCCTTTTGTTTTGTGCAGATAAATTATTGCCATGTACTGAAGCAGTTTGAGCATGACCATGGGAAGAATGGGATACAGTTCAGCTTTTCGTCCCCACTTTAGAGTTTATTTTTGCTGTCATAAAAAGTTCATTTTGCTCTGACAGCTAGAGAGATGCATCTAGCACTGATGGATTGCTGCTTTTTTTTTATATTTATTGTTGGTTGAGAGAGAAACAGCGTGAATAAATGTAATTGTGATTGAAAATGTTTGCCCTTCCAATTTTGGGTGCAGTCTGTTCTTAGAAATGTTTGCATTAAAATTTGAAAGGTTCATTTTTCTTTAAAGCGCGAATAATGTAACTGTGGTCTAAGAGAGCAATTGAAATTAATTGCTAAATAGTAATCGTAGAAATTTTAGAAATTAAACAATTCATTTTTAGGTACAATCAAGTAAACAATTGAGAATTAAATACTTGACCAATAAGAATTAAACATTTGGCCAACTCATTTTCAAGCCATAATTGTTAAATAAGCAATTCTTTTTCATAATTGCTAAATAGTAATTGTATAAATTTTAGAAATTAAGCAATTCATTTCTACATTGGTACAATTAAACAAACAATTGAGAATTAAACACTTGACTAATAAGAATTAAACATTTGGCCAACTCATCTTCAAAAAAAGAATAGCCATAATTGCTAAATAAGCAATTCTTTTCCATAATTGCTTAATAAGCAATAGTTATACAACCTAACAATTACAAAATAATTGACATATAAGCATAAGCAATTACCAATGTAGATGCTCTTAATAGGCAATAACCATACAATCCAACAAGTACAAAACAATTGACACATAAACATAAGCAATTGCTAAGCAATTACCAATGTAGATGCTCTTAATAGGCAATAGCCATACAACCCAACAATTACAAAACAATTGACACATAAGCATAAGCAATTGTTAAACAATTACCAATGTAGATGCTCTAAAATATGTCCTTCCACTTTTTGATGCTCCCTGTTCTGGGAAATGACTGCTCGAATTCTCGTTAAAAATTTCTTCGTTATCTTTTTCCAAAAAAAAATTCAAAAAAAGCTGATATGTAGATATCATATTTGATATTAACTATTGATATTGATTTTATTATGCACCTTTAATTGAGTTATTATACACATTATTTGAGTTATTATGCATCTCATTCTGTGATGAACAATATTAGTTACAATTTCAAGTGCACAATATTTTTGAACAACAAATATGCTGTTTGAACTAACATGAATACTTGTTTCAATTAATATGAACATTTTTTTATTTAGTATGCGTCCAATTTTGTAATAAATATTATTAGTTACAGTTTTAAATATACAATATTTTTGAAACAACTAGTATGAATCATGTTTCAACTAATATGAACACATATTTCAATTAATATGAACTCATTATTTATTTTGTCTCATTATGTAATAAATATTATTAGTTATAATTTGAAGTGTACTCTATTCTTAAAACAATTAGTATGAACACTTGTTTCAACTAGCATGAATATCTGTTTTAAAATAGTGCGTAGCACAAAAATGTTTACAAGAATGCGGACTATCTAACTTTCAATTTTTATTCGCATTTAATTTTTTATTTTTATTTAAAAAAAAAGTTGGAAAAACAGAAGCAAAGAACACAGTGGGATATGATCGGATCAGTTCAGATAAACGGACTCGTCAGAGTGAAAATCTGCTTGGTCTTCATTCTTTGCTTGGATAATAATAGGTATAGGTTCAAAGGAATCCCAGCGCGGCATATGCCCCGATGCGCAAACTCGTGGCGAAATCTCAACCCATCGTCACCGTTGGATTCGGATCGAACAGCCTTTATGAGACTGCTTATCCAAGCAATCCTACACAGTTCTGTCCGCTTCATTTATAATCCAATTAAAATTCGTTTCTTTTTGCATCTTCTCCGAGTGCGGAGTGTACCTTCCAATCCTCGTTCTTCTTTCCCTCAAAAATCTCTCATCAGAATTCATTCACCTGTTCTTAAGCATCTAAAAATGGCGATTGCTCCGACTCCGGTAAACCTACGAGCGTCTTTTCCCTCCTCTCGTTCTCTCTCGTCTCCTTATCTCCCCTTCTTCTCCAGCTCCTCTCTTTCACACACACCCGGTTTTAAGAATTTAAGTTCTTCTCTCTTTTTCCTTTCAAATTCTTCCTTGTTTTCATCACAAACCCATCGGGTCTCAACTGCACCAGTCGAGCAAGCGTCAGCACCAGACTTCGACTTTGATGAAGAAATCACCAGATTAAAGGACATTTTGTCCAAACTTCGCGGGACAAATAGCTTGAAAGAGAAGATTAGGATTCTGGATTCTGATTCTAGGGTTAGAGAGTTTTTCGGTGATGGTAATGGCCGGATGATGTCAAACCTGAAACCTTATGAGGTTTTCTTGCTTAAATGCTTGGTTGTATCTGGCCAGGAGCATGTTCTGGGTTTTGAGTTCGACTGGGGGAGGAGAACTGAAGCTGGAGATGAATTAAGAAAAGAATTCTATGCTTTAGGGAATATGATAGAGAATTGGAGCTTTCGTAATGATAGCGGGACCCAAACTGAGGATGTAGATATGGCTGACATAGCGATGCTAAAAAAGCTGCTCAATTTACTTGATGAAATGGAGCAATTTTACGATTGTATTGGCGGAATATTTGGGTGAGCAATTACCTACCATTCTTGGCTTTTAGGAAAGATTCAACTGATTTGAAGTTTTTGAACTGTGGTTTGTTTTACAAAATTAAAATTATTAGTCTAATCTTGTTTTCTGCTGATATTAGGTATCAACTTTTGGCACTAGAGCTTCTTGCACGTCCTAGTGGTAAATCTGGCAATTCTACTGGTGACTTTGTTGAACTTCATGTACCCAGTGGATTCAATATGTTAGAAAACCCTGATCATGCATCTCAAGCAGCTCTGTGGGGAATTGAGGTTAGATGACATCCAATTCAACTGCTTTATGTCATAATATACCAGTTTCTACTTCATTTGTTCGAAGATATACATCAGAAGGTCCTGATTGTCATCTTTTACAATTGAAATCAAGGATACCTGCTTTTGTTAATATTATATGCAAGGAAATTTAATGAGAGGTAACAAGTGAATATGACTTTGGTGTGTTCCTCTCCAGGCTGATTTTAGTAAAATAATCACTGTTATTTACATGCTGGCCACATATCCCATATATTTTCTTAAGACATTAATTATGGTTATTATTTACATGCTGGCCACATATCCCATATATTTACACTGGTATTTACATGGTTGTTTAAGCATTGTGTCCTGCTGATTCCGTTATATACTTATATTTTATTATTAATTATTAACAGTTTAATGCAATGGTGGTTTAGATTGCACTCAAAATTCAACTGGGAGCTGAAACAGTATAAAAACCCCTCTAATTGCTGTATTTAAACAATTGATACATTCTTGTACTGGAGCAGAAAGTGTATGCTGCCAGCTGTTTGGCAATGCCTTCTCTTCTGTGGTGCAAAATTTGTTTTTTTTTTAAATGCACAATCAATTGGACAATGTCTAATGGGTAGAGACTTGCAAAATTATATATGTGTGTACAGGACAAATTGCAACTAAATATAATCTTTCTAGCTTCTAGGGTTTGCCAGAACTGGGTGAGATATATCCAATCGGCGGGGCTGGTGATCGTCTTGGTCTGGTTGATCCAGCCACTGGTGAATGCCTTCCTGCAGCATTGCTACCCTACTGTGGAAGAACTTTGTTAGAGTGCCTAATTCGAGACCTTCAGGTAAAATTTCCCATGTTGTCGTTTGCTGCATATTTTCAAACTACAATTCTGTGGTTTTGTCAGTACTTCATATCAAATCAAAGGACTAGAATTTTAGAACTGCAACTGCTTCAGTACAGTCCTGTCCAAGTTGATCCGAAGTCTCTCTTTGTTGTTGTTCTTTTTTTCTCCCCACAATTTTTCTATTATGTAATATAGTTGACGGGAAAAAATATTGCTGCCAATATGGATGAAGGTCCGAGAAAGTAACCTTAATTGTGGCTTATTTTCCCACTGGGAGTCAACTGAGCCTTATAATTGCCTTGGTTGAGGGAACTGGCACCATTATGTTCTAATCATCAGCAGCTTGTCTTGAATTCCTAGTATAACCTTAGTCTTTAGCATCATCTTGGTTCTTTTTTCCAGTTACAATGAATCATTATTGTTTTTCCTTTAGTCGAGGAATGAAATGCATAATTTGGCAGGCCAGAGAGTTTCTCTACTACAAAAT
>CAXKVX010002282.1:0-38970 GCA_964058865.1 Eleocharis quinqueflora
AAACTCTTCTCCTAGTAAGATATGATGCACCGTGGAGTTTTCTTGAAAGGTTACAACACATTAAGGAAGTATTCTGATCAGAAACACTTCTCATAGTAGGATGAGATGATTTGTGTTGTTTTATTTCCTGGTTAACACCCATAAACGAAGTAGTCTAATCAGAACCACTAAAAAATTAATACTCGGACATGAAGAACATTGAGTAGTATTCTATACTTATTTGTGGTGTTTTGGAGAATGGTTACAACACATAAAAGAAGTACTTGAAGTATAAACTCTTCTCGTGGTAAGATATGATGCACTGTGGAGTTTTCTTGAAATGTTACAACTCATAAAGGAAGTATTCTGATCAGAAACACTTCTCATAGTAGGATGAGATGATTGGTGGTGTATTCTTTAATGCTTTACACCCCTAAATGAAGTACTCTGATGAGAAACACTTCTGATAGAAGCACAAGTGTTTTGTGCTGTTTTCTGTAATGGTTACCATGCATAAATGAAGTAAACGTATCTGAAACACATCTCATATTAGCATAAGATGTTTTGTGGTGTTTTCTTTAATGGTTACAACCCATAAATGAAATAAACGGATCTGAAACACTTCTCGTAGTAGCATTAGATGTTTTGTGGTGTTTTCTTTAATGGTAAACACCCATAAACGAAGTAGTCTAATTAGAAGCACTCAGAAATTAATACTCGGACATGATGAACATTGAGTAGTATTCTATACTTATTTGTTGTGTTTTGGAGAATGGTTACAACACATAAAAGAAGTACTCGAAGTAGAAACTCTTCTCGTGGTAAGATATGATGCACTGTGGAGTTTTCTTGAAATGTTACAACTCATAAAGGAAGTATTCTGATCAGAAACACTTCTCATAGTAGGATGAGATGATTGGTGGTGTATTCTTTAATGCTTTACACCCCTAAATGAAGTACTCTGATGAGAAACACTTCTGATAGAAGCACAAGTGTTTTGTGGTGTTTTCTGTAATGGTTACCATGCATAAATGAAGTAAACGTATCTGAAACACATCTCATATTAGCATAAGATGTTTTGTGGTGTTTTCTTTAATGGTTACAACCCATAAATGAAATAAACGGATCTGAAACACTTCTCGTAGTAGCATTAGATGTTTTGTGGTGTTTTCTTTAATGGTAAACACCCATAAACGAAGTAGTCTAATTAGAAGCACTCAGAAATTAATACTCGGACATGATGAACATTGAGTAGTATTCTATACTTATTTGTTGTGTTTTGGAGAATGGTTACAACACATAAAAGAAGTACTCGAAGTAGAAACTCTTCTCGTGGTAAGATATGATGCACTGTGGAGTTTTCTTGAAATATTACAACTCATAAAGGAAGTATTCTGATCAGAAACACTTCTCATAGTAGGATGAGATGATTGGTGGTGTATTCTTTAATGCTTTACACCCCTAAATGAAGTACTCTGATGAGAAACACTTCTGATAGAAGCACAAGTGTTTTGTGGTGTTTTCTGTAATGGTTACCATGCATAAATGAAGTAAACGTATCTGAAACACATCTCATATTAGCATAAGATGTTTTCTGGTGTTTTCTTTAATGGTTACAACCCATAAATGAAATAAACGAATCTGAAACACTTCTCGTAGTAGCATTAGATGTTTTGTGGTGTTTTCTTTAATGGTAAACACCCATAAACGAAGTAGTCTAATTAGAAGCACTCAGAAATTAATACTCGGACATGATGAACATTGAGTAGTATTCTATACTTATTTGTTGTGTTTTGGAGAATGGTTACAACACATAAAAGAAGTACTCGAAGTAGAAACTCTTCTCGTGGTAAGATATGATGCACTGTGGAGTTTTCTTGAAATATTACAACTCATAAAGGAAGTATTCTGATCAGAAACACTTCTCATAGTAGGATGAGATGATTGGTGGTGTATTCTTTAATGCTTTACACCCCTAAATGAAGTACTCTGATGAGAAACACTTCTGATAGAAGCACAAGTGTTTTGTGGTGTTTTCTGTAATGGTTACCATGCATAAATGAAGTAAACGTATCTGAAACACATCTCATATTAGCATAAGATGTTTTGTGGTGTTTTCTTTAATGGTTACAACCCATAAATGAAATAAACGGATCTGAAACACTTCTCGTAGTAGCATTAGATGTTTTGTGGTGTTTTCTTTAATGGTAAACACCCATAAATGAAGTACTCTTATCAGAAACACTTCTCAAAGAAGCACAAGTGCTTTGTGGTGTTTTTTTCTTTAATGGTTAACACCCATAAATGAAGTACTCTGATCAGAAACACTTCTCATAGAGGCATAAGTGCTTTGTGTTGTTTTCTTGAATGGTTACCATGCATAAATGAAGTAAACAGATCTGAAACACTTCTCGTAGTAGCATAAGATGTTTTGTGGTGTTTTCTTTAATGGTTAACACCCATAAACGATGTACTCTAATCAGAACCACTCAGAAATTAAGTACTCGAACATGAAGAACATTAAGTAGTATTATATACTTCTTCGTGGTGTTTTGGAGAATGGTTACAACACTTAAAAGAAGTACTCGAAGAATAAACTCTTCTCCTAGTAAGATATGGTGCACCGTGGAGTTTTCTTGAAAGGTTACAACTCATTAAGGAAGTATTCTGATGAGAAGCACTTCTCATAGTAGGATGAGATGATTTGTGTTGTTTTATTTCCTAGTTAACACCCATAAACGAAGTAGTCTAATAAGAACCACTCAGAAATTAATACTCGGACATGATGAACATTGAGTAGTATTCTATACTTATTTGTGGTGTTTTGGAGAATGGTTACAACACATAAAAGAAGTACTCGAAGTAGAAACTCTTCTTGTGGTAAGATATGATGCACTGTGGAGTTTTCTTGAAATATTACAACTCATAAAGGAAGTATTCTGATCAGAAACACTTCTCATAGTAGGATGAGATGATTGGTGTGTTTTCTTTAATGGTTAACACCCCTAAATGAAGTACTCTGATGAGAAACACTTCTGATAGAAGCACAAGTGTTTTGTGGTGTTTTCTGTAATGATTCCCATGCATAAATGAAGTAAACATATCTGAAACACATCTCATATTAGCATAAGATGTTTTGTGGTGTTTTCTTTAATGGTTACAACCCATAAATGACATAAACTGATCTGAAACACTTCTCATAGTAGCATTAGATGTTTTGTGGTGTTTTCTTTAATGGTTAACACCCATAAACGAAGTAGTCTAATCAGAACCACTTAGAAATTAATACTCGTACATGAAGAACATTGAGTAGTATTCTATTCTTCTTCGTGGTGTTTTGGAGAATGGTTACAACACTTAAAAGAAGTACTCGAATAAGAAACTCTTCTCCTAGTAAGATATGATGCACCGTGGAGTTTTCTTGAAAGGTTACAACTCATTATGGAAGTATTCTGATCAGAAACACTTGTCATAGTAGGATGAGATGATTTGTGTTGTTTTATTTCCTGGTTAACACCCATAAACGAAGTAGTCTAATCAGAACCACTAAAAAATTAATACTCGGACATGAAGAACATTGAGTAGTATTCTATACTTATTTGTGGTGTTTTGGAGAATGGTTACAACACATAAAAGAAGTACTCGAAGTAGAAACTCTTCTCGTGGTAAGATATGATGCACTGTGAAGTTTTCTTGAAATGTTACAACTCATAAAGGAAGTATTCTGATCAGAAACACTTCTCCTAGTAGGATGAGATGATTTGTGGTATTTTCTTTAATGGTTAACACCCATAAACGAAGTACTCTAATCAGAACCTCTCAGAAATTAATACTCGGACATGAAGAACTTTGAGTAGTATTCTATACTTCTTCGTTATATTTTGGAGAATGGTTACAACGCTTAAAAGAAGTACTCGAAGAAGAAACTCTTATCGTAGTAAGATATCATCCACTGTGAAGTTTTCTTGAAAGGTTACAACTCATAAAGGAAGTACTCTGATTAGAAACACTTCTCATAGTAGGATGATATGATTTGTAGTGTTTTCTTTAATGGTTAACCCCCCTAAATGAAGTACTCTTATAAGAAACACTTGTCATAGAAGCATAAGTGTTTTGTGGTGTTTTCTTGAATGGTTACCACCCATAAATGAAGTAAACGGATCTAAAACACTTCTCGTAGTAGCATAAGATATTTTGTGGTGCTTTCTTGAATGGTTACCACCCATAAATGAAGTAAACGGATCAGAAATACTTCTCGTAGTAGCATAAGATGTTTTGTGGTGTTTTCTATAATGGTTAACACCCATAAATGAAGTACTCTCATCAGAAACACTTCTCATAGAAGCATAAATGATTTGTGGTGTTTTTCGAATGGTTACCACGCATAAATGAAGTAAACGGATCTGAACCACATTTCATTAGCATCAGATGTTTTTTGGTGTTTTCTTCAGTGGTTTCAACCCATAAATGAAATAAACCGATCTGAAACGCTTCTCGTACTAGCATTAGATGTTTTGTGGTGTTTTCTTTATTCGTTAACACCCATAAATGACGTAGTCTTATCAGAACCACTCAGAAATTAATACTCGTACATGAAGAACATTGAGTAGTATTCTATGCTTCTTCGTGGTGTTTTGGAGAATGGTTACAACACTTAAAAGAAGTACTCGAAGAAGAAACTCTTATCGTAGGAAGATATGATGCACTGTGGAGTTTTCTTGAAAGGTTACAACTCATAAAGGAAGTATTATGATGAGAAACACTTCTCATAGTATGATGAGATGATTTGTGTTTTCTTTAATGGTTAACACCCATAAATGGAGTACTCTAATCAGAACCACTCAGAAATTAATACTCGGACATGAAGAACATTGAGTAGTAATCCTTCTTCGTGGTGTTTTGGAGAATGGATACAACACTTATAAGAAGTACTCGAAGAAGAAACTCTTCTCGTAGTAAGATATGAGGCACTTTGGAGTTTTCTTGAAAGGTTACAACTCATTAAGGAAGTATTCTGATCAGAAGCACTTCTCATAGTAGGATGAGATGATTTGTGTTGTTTTATTTACTAGTTAACACCCATAATCGAAGTACTCAAATCAAAACCACTCAAAAATTAATACTCGGACATGAAGAACATTGAGTAGTATTCTATATTTCTTCGTGGTGTTTTAGAGAATGGTTACAACACTTAAAAGGAAGTGAAATACACAACTTGAACCAAATCATTAGCCTTACCCGCACAATCTTCATATAATCCACCTTACAAATTCGAAGCTGGCGAAGTGGTCTACCAAAATCACCACCAAGTACTCTCCATGGACAAAGATCTTCTCACAAAACTTGTGAAAGGAGGAATAGAATTCGAAAGGAAAATAAATGAGGGGAGATTGGTTCAAGGTAAAAAGATAGTTTGCCTATCTTACAACAAGGAAGGTCATAGCATTCAAAATTGCTATGTGATCTTTCCTCAAAATAAAAGATCACAATAATGACGTTTTAAGAGAACTAACAAGAGAGCTATGCAAGCAACTTGGATAAGAGAATTCGAAGAAAGTGAAGATGAGGAAGAGGAAGTAAACCTCGGGGAAGGAGAAGTTGAAAATAAGCTAGCCCTCATCGGAAAGAAACGAATGACAAGCTTGGAGATAGCCCTTGAGATCATAAAGCAACATAGGATGACAGATCCGAGAAGATTCGCATTTTGAAGCAAATGGCTCAAGCTAAGAACGATTATGCAAGAGAACAAGAAGAAGCCTTAATGAGAGGTGAATTCTCAAGAATAGTCACTACTAACAAAGTGGAAAAACCTTCGACACTTGCAAAATTGGATAATGCCAAGCAAATCGACAAACCTTTAAGTTTCACAAGAATGGATGCTCAAGGAAAACTCAATCAAAGCTAAGACTACAAGCACTCAAGAATTAGAGGCCCCTAGTCGAGCTAATACGGTAGTATTTGACCTCTCTAAGTATCATGATGAGTCTAGCGATAATGAGTTTTGTGATTTGGATAAAAGTCATGAGTCATTTAATGTGACTAAGCTTAAAGAGTTACTTGATGAGTCCAAAAAGTCTATGAATGTTAAAGATCCTATGATCAATGATCTTAAGTCTAAGATTGAATTGCTACAAATTAGGGTTAATGACATTGAGACCAAAGTCAATTTAGAAAAAGAAAAGAAATTGAAAGAAACACATTATTGGGCTTCTAAATTTCTTTTGTTAAATCTTCAAACTATGACACTAAAATTGACCATGAGAAGATGTATATTGGTCAATGCCACATGATAAGAGCGGTCTTGAAAATATGTTAAGGAACAACATTCTAAAATTGGAAAGCAATCTAAGCCAAATAACAAATCTATTCGAGCTAAGAACCATTCCTATAAGTATGATAAAAAAAACAATAATAAAACCAAGTTAACCAAATTTAATTCTAGAGTGCTAGTAAATAAACTTAGAGTTAGAAATGGTTATAAGATTACCAACCAATATAGAGCTCAACCACCAAAGCTTTATGCTAAGGATAAGTATGATAGATTTCATGTGCTACACAAGAACAAGAAACTTGGTAATAATTTTCAAAGAAAAAAGTATGAAGATGCTTTTCAACCAAGACATAACTCCGGAAATGCAATGAATAATCTTAAGAACTTAGTAGCAATTTTCAAAGAAAGATTCAATGTGTTTAATCAATCAACATCTCATCCAAGAAACATAAGAAATTTTATGACAAATATAGATTAGTGATGAGCTATTGGAGACCAATTAACAATGACAACCATGATCATAGCAAAATTAACTCTAAGACAACCTTTTGTTCATTTTGTTTGAAGTTGGAAATCAAGAACGTTTTTGACGTTTTAGAAAGGAAAGTTTGTGAAACCACTTGCTCTTTCAAGCATAAGTGGTACCAAATCGATTGTCTAGAGAGTCACTAGACTCTCCCCAATTTGATTTCCATTTTGTATATTGTATGGAGGGGGAGTCATGTAGAAAAATGTATGATTCAATTTCTCTTTTGATTGAATTATATATTTTGTGAACCTTAATTGATCTTTCTATCCAAATCACAACTCATTCTGAGCATTTGCATGAGTATAAACATCTTTTGATAGTTGAACTGAGCCCTGTTAATATCAAAGACCAAATTTGGAGCATAGCATCAAATTAAAACTCAATTTATTGCCAAAATAAGTCCAAGAGTTATGAGACCCTTTACAACGGGTCAGGGAACCATTATAACATCTGGAAATTTGTTATAACAGGTTAGAGGGTCAAAAACTAGTCGTTGGAGGTTTAAATGATTGAGGTGTTACAACCGAGAGGAATGAGAGGCGTTGTAACGGCTGAGGACCCGTTACAACGCGTCTGCAACTCGTTATAATGAGTTGCTGTAACGGTTGAAGAATTTTTCAATTATATAAGGCAATTCTTCCTCTTCAAGAATCTTTATTCTTTGCAAATCAAAATTAGACCTTTCAATTCTATTCTTGCTGAAAACCTAGCTCCAAAAACTCTATAAAATTCTCAGAATTCTCAAGAGATCAATCAACTTCCTGCCGTACTCAAGAAATTCTCAAGGCCACATCATGTTTCTCGTAAGTTTTCTCCTAGTTCTCACCTTTCTCATGGCACGTCCTAAATTGCCAATTGTGTAAAATAAGAAAAGAAACAAGGTAGATAAACAACTTGAAAAAGAAAGAAACCAAAGGGTCATGGCACAAAGGGAAAATATTTCCTCTCTCACATACCAATCCAGTATCGGTACTAGTTCCAATCCAGGTACAAACCCTACACATCCACCATCCAATCCGGAGCCAACCCTTCTTCATCTCAACCAACACAAAATCCTTCTTCCTATCAACTGAAACGACAACGGATCTTTAACCCTTGGGCCAATTCATCAACAAATCGAATTCTATACCGGTCGGCCCTTTAATTCTCAACCTTCCATAGCACCTTCAAAAATAGACCCATTTCCAATAATCTTATGAGATTCAAGGCAAATTGTTTGAACCACTTTGAGGAGTGTATTCATGATAAATGAAGACAACCAAATAAGTGAATGGGAGTACAATAAATTGGTTCAAACAATAGATTTTTGGGCATGGAGACCTTTAATTGAATTGAACCATCAATTTGCCTTGAATCTGATAAGGGTTTCGTATGCCAACATGAGACCAACCAAAGAACCATTTGAGGTAACCACCTATTTCTATGGTCAAGAAATCCCAATTATTGTCGAAACCCTAGCCGAAGTCTTTGGTATTGTTGAGAATGGTGAAGAGGTAGATGTATATCATAAGTGGCCCCAACATGAACAATCATTCATCGAATACAAGAGATGGTTAGGTGACAAATCCACACAAAGACCATTCCAACTCCAAACTTCTCGCATTTCATATATTATTATTTCTTCTCATAAACAACATTCTAATATTCGGAAAAGGTCTCAAACCAATATAGAACACACCAATAGGTTTCTCCTTAGAAATCTCATTGCCAAGGACAAAGTGGTAGATATTTCTTTGATTATCCTAAACCACATGATAACTGCCCTAACTAATAAACAAATGAGCTTACTGTTGTTGGGATTTCATGTGTAAGTTCAAGAGGTAGAAAATTAAAAAATTTCTCCTCTATGTGACTCAATACACAAGATCTATCTTATTTTATGACAATAACAAGCAAACTACACATAGACATTTCATCAAGCACCTCATGTGCATCAAATAAATAATTAATAATCTTATTTATCATCTACATAAAAGGTTAAAGATTTATACCAAAGAGATTGTCAAATCTCTTGGTAGAGAGAAGTCAATTTTTCTTCTAGATCTCTTGGAAAAACTGTCGTCTTCTTCACCGGGTTTGGAAGCACCTTCCAACCTCTTGGTTCACCTTGAAGCTAAACAACAAACCAATACACCTCTTAGATAGATGGATGTATAGTTTGAAGCTTAGGTCCAACCACCTAGCTCTTCATTCTTCAATGGAAAAACTAGTTTATTTTGTGGCTAAACTATGCAAGAGATAAAGAAGAGAAGAGAGGGTTTCTTTTCTTCACACAAGAGAGAAAGATGGAGGGGGCGGTACTATTCACGAGTACTGTAGCAAGAGAGAGAAAAGTTGATTTTTCACCTCAAACACATCCCTTTATATAGCCAAACCCAAGGACAACCTTTAGTGCTAATTTGAATTAATTACACTAATGTAATAGCCTTCTCTTGTTACTCTTTAATCATATTTTGCAATGAGTTTAAATAAATTAATTTACGATTCAATAATACAATTATATTATTCTATATGTGATGTTCATATTATTATTATAATGTTTTTTCCAACATTATATCAAATAATATTCACATATTCTCATAAATTTATTTATCGACTAAGCATGTCATATGATGACATTTTATTTTATCATTTTATCACATGTATTTTATTTCATATATCTTGAAAATAAATACATCATATAAAATGCTAAATACTTATTGTTTCTATTCATTTGGTGTGACCTTACAGAGGATCTATGTTGTCTTGGGTATAATATAAAATATATTTTATATTATTGACTATAAGAGGTTCTATAATTACATTATAGTCACCCAAACAACATAGTAATTATTTTCTTTATCCACTTAAATTTGTGTCTATCCTTGTCGCACGATATTATGAATAATATGCAAAATAGGATCGTGTCAATTTTGCATTATGTTTTTTCTTGGTCTCTCAAGTGAATTATAATTATAACTACATTAGTTATATTGCATGTAATATAATTCCACTTTACCAAGGGGCCCAGTAATATCATAACTCAAATTAATTGAGGGACAATGATAATATTGATATATAAATTTCTCCTGCACAAGTCATAAATAATGAATTGCTATTTTATTCCTATCATGAGATAGTTTTTAAATAATAATCACATTATAAACTTCTCATGTGAAAAATCTATACATCTCATATCTAAAATTCAAAAATACTATGGAAACATTAATGACACAAACACAATCCATATAATGCTCCATCTAATTAGGTCATGTTCAATATATAATAAACATTTTATATATTCATGTCATTAAATGATAATCACTTATCAACATTTATAGAACTGCAATGTACTTTAATTGACATGACAATCTTATACGATAATTAATGTTCCTCCTTAATTATCTTGATTGTGAACATATTTAAGATTACATGTTTTTCATCTGAAGAGTTCTATGATTCAAGATCAAGCGCATCTTCTTGAACACTTCTAAAGATATAACATGTTAATATCAAGGAACAAAAATGTATGATAACATTTTAAATCATGAACAATACATAAATTCATTAAGAAAAGTAACTTTCAAAACACACATCCTTTAACTGTATCCTCATCTCTTGACTCGTATACTCATACACAAAAAATCATCATCCCTATAAATTCAAAAGAGTCTAATCCAATTAGCTATCTACGGTCAACCTAATTACCTTTCTTGGAAAGAAGGATTGGATAAAAAAGAATTTGACTTGGGAACCAAAACCCAAGCCAATAAATGAGTGGATAAGGAACGAGGGAGCACAATCCAATCAATACATCGATCCGGATGCTCCACAAGTCATTGAGGAAGAGCTCACATCAAGCATACCTCAAGCAAATACATCTTCGTACATGCCACTTCCATTATACCAAGGGTACCAAATATCTCAAGATCACTCCTCATACACTCCTCAAAGCTTCAATCCAATGCCTTCATATGCCTTCTCCACGATTGAAGAAGGAACTTACTACATCTCTCAATAAGTGTATCACTTGTCTCTCTACAACAAGTACAACTCTGCTAGAATGCATAAGAGACTAGACAATCAAAATGAGTTCAGTTCTATGGTTCGAACCAATTGGATTCAATAATTCGAGACTTGGAATGATTGTTTCGACCCCATCGGACTCGAAACTCAAATGGGAGAGGCTAGTGTTCTAAATTCATGATGATTTGTTCCAAACATGACTTGGCACGGCACAGCACGGTTAGTATTTTATTATTTTTATTTTGTCGTCCCGTGTCGTGCCAAAAATTAGAAGGGATCGGAACGGAACGGTTAAGACACGACACGTTTAGGCAGGGCCATGTCTAAATGTGTTGTGTCTTAACCATTCTGTGCCTAACTATGTCGTGTCTTAACGTGTCGTGTCTAAGTGTTTCGTCTCTAAACGTGTTGTGTATAAACGTGTTGTGTCTAACGTGTCGTCTCTAAACGTGTCGTGTCTAAACATGTCGTGTCTTAATTGTGTCTTAACTATGTCGTGACTCGTGTCTAAACGTTTATTTTTTAAAATTTGTAAAGTTTAAAATAGAATAATTAATAAATGCAAAAGATTTCAAAATAATTTGAACTTCTGTGTCTATCCGTGTCTATTTGTGCCTACCCGTGTCTATCTGTGTCATGTCGTGTCTATCCGTGTTGTGTCGTGCCATCGTGTCTAAATGTACCGTGTTTAGACGTGTTCTCGTGTCGCTTCGTGTCGTGCTTTCGTGCCGCGTCGTGTCGTGTCTCTCCTCGTAAACGTTCTATGTCGTGCAATGTCCTACAGTAGGAAACCTAAGCACGACACGCTTAAGACACGGCACGTGAACAGTACCGTGTCGTGTCTGGTGTCGTGTCTTAACCGTGTCGTGTCCTTATCGTGCAGTGTCGTTCCGTGACGTTTTCAGCACGCAAACATGATTTTGAGAACTCTAGGAGAGGCACAAGGAGCTACTCAACTCAATCCGGATGATGATCTTCATGGGAGTAGTGATGATGAGTAGGAGTAGATTAGGGTTGCATTTTCTTTTTATTTTTGTATGATCCTTGTATGATTTTCATGTTTAATTATGATGTTTGTATGCATGATCTTGAATTTGAATATTATACATTATGCATCTATTATGATTTGTCTATTGCAATTATATCTTGATATGTCTCTTGATAATTGACTCCCATATTCTTAAATTGAAAAACCCTAATTAAACTTGATGACATATGATTTATTTGTAAATCTTATATCATTAAGGGGGAGCAAAATTATAACTTGACTTGTTTATAAGTATGTGCTAAAATTCAGGAGGAGCTTATGTATTTGAGCCTTTTGCCAAACTTTGCAAAAAAGGGGGAGCAATGTTATGGTGTGTATCATATATTATGCACATCACATATGGTTTTGTAAATTGCCAAAATGGGGAGTTTGTTGATTAAACTCATCTCCTGTTTGACAATTTGCAAAACAAATCAGTATTAACCTTGCACAATTGAGTTTTGGTGAGATGCAGATTAACACAGGTACAACATAATGTAGCAAAGGCTCAAACATGCTTAACACAAGTCAAAACATGCTCAACACAAGTCAAAACATGCTCAAGACATCAAGAGATGGCTTCACAGAGCCTTGCGTTACCATAATAACGAGTGTCCAACCTGTCACAAAGGATTAGAAGGAGAAGAACTGAGCAGAGAAGGTGTTTCATAGAGCCATACATTACTGTAACGCTCCAGAGACACGTCATAATGCCTTGCCACACGTTATAACGGATCTCCAACCTGTTGTAATGGGTTCCTGCTCAAGATGGACCAGACGAAGAAAGAGCAACAAAGTCTTCTCATACAGTTACCTAAACCTAAGAGAGTTATGATAGCCTCCTTAGTCTAATTGTCAATTCGAAAACTTTTATTAGACATATGAGTAAAAAGAACTCACCTTCGCCTAAAAACTACTAACTGCTCTTTCATATTTTTAGAATCTCTTGTCAAGCACTTTGGATCTCAAAGACCTGAAATTTTGAACAAGCTAAACAAAAATAATTTAGCAAATTGGTGATGCATGGTCTCTCTTATTTGTCTTAAATTTTGATAAATGTTTATTGTAATTTTGCAAATATAAAATGATTTACTAATTTGTCAAAAAATCTGTGAGAAAAGAATTACCAAGGTGTCAATGGTGCTTACAATGGACCTCACTTTTAAAGTTTCAAACCAATATTTTTCCTATTTGTGAAGAAAAAAATATAAGCATAGGTTCAAGATGCCAATCAACAAAATTATCAAGGTAGACCAATTATGTTTTGTCATTTGTTTGTTTATTTTTTGTTAGATATTTACTGTAAGTTATTCGTTCAAGAAGAAATAAATATATCATTTGTGAGCTATGAATTGGTAGCTTCATCTTCAAGATCACATATTCGATGCAACTCATGTTGAATGAATGCCCTCCTACAGTGTATGCAACATATATTGCAAACTCAAAAAAGTTTCTATGCAAATGCAATTATATCATACTGTCATTATTGAAAAAAGAAAGTACGTACAATTCTATCAACAGCCAAGACTACAATTGGTCAGTCAGGTCACAATTGGGTTTTGAAAATGGTCATGGTGCTAATAAGCCAACATATCTGAATTACGAGTCATGAGGAAAATAAATAATCAAACATGTACGACTTGCTCAAAAGCACAGGAGATGCCAAGGAGTTCTTTAACTTCTGAAGGAGTGCTAACTTCATTGAAATGGAATCTGAGAAAATAGAAATTTATTTTAAGCAAGATCCAAAATAACGACATCCTAAAATAGAAAAATTATAGTAATAATCAATTTGAAGAACATCTTTTAGAAAATTTAAAAAATTTGCGAAATCAATTAGTGCGAGATCTGAGAAATCAAGCAAGAGGAGAAGGTAACCTGACAAGAAGCAAAAAGGAGGTCTGAGGCAGAGGCAGAGGTGGCAACACAACGGGCGTTGAATGAGAAAGGAGAGAGGCGAGGTCCTAGGCCGCGGCAGTGCGAGATTCGTCCAAGTATGACAGAAGCCTAGGGTTCGTGTTTTTTTCCGAGAGAGAAGAGAGAGCAACGACACAAGAATTTGTGTTCTTTTTCTTTGAACAAGCAATAGTACAAGTGACTTGAGTAGTTTTGTTTAGAGAAGAGAGGAGAGTCGCGTGGGTTTCTTCCTTGTTTTGTTCACAATCATTTAGGTCATTTTAATAGTGGTGATAGCCGTAGATCTCCGCATTTTTCATCAAAAAGTTCGTAGGAACTGAAAGTGTAATTTTGACGATTGAGATCAATAGAAAATAAGAATCCAACGATCAATAATGATTTCAGGAGAAAATAGAGGTTTGGAGTAAAAAAACTCAAGTCTCATTTTATTAGTAGTAAGGATATGTTCTCTCCTAATTGCATTAGCTTATTACGTGTATAAGAAATTTAAGGATATGTTCTCTCCTAACTGCAAAGGAAAAATAAAGTGGAATATAATAATAGTAATAATAATAATAATAACAACAACAAAAACAACATATAGTCGTAAATATATACACAATAAATTTCTTTTCCTTTAACTTTTTCGGACTTACAAGAATACAAGAAAATAACATTTTCTTGCTTATTCAAAAGTACTAACAATAATTAATAGGGAAAAAATTTCCATAACATAATTATTGCCAAATCACATCCAAGTTAGATATATACAAAATAAAATCGAGACATTGATTATTTGATGTCTAGCTAAAATTCAGATTGGAGCTTGTCAATAATGTTTTTGTCGAGCTTAAATGCCTTCGCTAGAGCATCATCTGAAATAGGAGGGTTTGCACCAAAAAGGGCCTTAGCCACAGGAACTGCACCTGGATTTTGGCTGCTTAGTCCAGCAAATGCAACAGCGGGTACTCGACCAATGTTATATAAGAAGTGTGTGAGTCCTATTGGAAAAATAAACACATCGCCTTTGTTCAGAACCTTAGCAATGAGCTTGAAGTTAGGTGCAGCAGTCACAAATCCAACGTAGAGGGTACCCTGTAAAACAGTAATAACTTCAGACGCTCTCGGGTGATAGTGTGGCGGGACTAGCCCGCCATTAGGTGCCAGATCAAGACGCGCAATTGAGATGCCTAGTGTATTGAGACCAGGAAGCTGATGAACATCTACTACAGTCACATTTGAACCCAAATCCGAACTAATGGAGCCAGGTTTATCGAGGCCAGAAAATAAAAAGTCTTCTGGATTTACATCATCAGAATTCTTGCAAACAAAGCCATTCACAAGTACTGCATTCTCACAAAGAACAATAAGTAATAAGCTAATTATTTGCTTTTGGTTAATGAAATGTTACGTAGATAGAGGTTATATCACATAAATTATCAGTCTGTGATTGATCCAAACTGCATTAATTATTTCGGAACATACATCAACATGGTTGTTTAAAAGATGAAACAATCAATGAAACAATTATTTGGTTTAAATGTAAATTGATGAATGTGTGGTGAAAGAAATAGATACCTTGAGAGTTCTTGTCAGCAACACAGAAATCTTGAAGAGGACTCGGATCGAATGCGATTGCCTTACAATATAGACATGCAACGAAACTGAACATGAAGAATGAAAATGAGGAAGCCATATTTCTTTTTCAATGAGATGATGGTATTGTGTGGATTGCAAGATGTGTTGTTGAAATGATTCATTGGTTTTGGATATATATAGCAGTGATTTGGTTAAGAAATACACTATTCATACTTTAAAAAAAACGATTTTCAGGTGTTTTGTACTGGATTTGAAAGGTTGTTCCAAAGTTGATAAGAAAAAAATATATAATAACTAATTGGTAACCGATTAAAGATACTAAGTTCATCTTGCAATTATTTATAATCAACATTGTTAATTATGCAAAACTACAGTTGTCATCAACTTATTCTTCAAAAGGTTGATGTAAATTGTTGGTGATTTACATAATTGCTAAGTATTTATTTTTCTTGGATATACCATTGCTAATGTGGTCATTGGTGTTATTTTTGTTTTTGTATTGTTACCGCGGTTCCAGTGACCACAGTTGCGCAGACCAAAACATATACCTTACAAGCTAATTTGCTATAATTAGAAATTAGAAAACGAGTATACAAAACCTTGGTCATGGAACTATCATTGTTATAATATTTTCCATAGTTTTTGGTTCACATATAACGCTTCTGTGCACTAAATATATAACCATATATATTGAATATTGTAACAAAATAAATAATATTTGTGAACTATTTGGTAGTTTTTTATATAATTTTGGTATAGTTAATACTGGGTACAACAATTTGTATTAAATGGCTGGATCCGTTAAGTTTTAATTTATGAGTTAAAAAATGTGATGCGAAATAACTTTTGTAGCAACCATTGCACCAAAAACTTTGTGAATTATTTTTTGTCTGATCCTAAAAATTAAGAATAACAATTTTGACCTTGTCTCAATAAATATTACACCTATTAATCTATTTTGTAAACACAGGCGTTCAAAAGTGTTATCTAGACGCATGCATTTATAATTTTAGATCCTCAGCCAAAAAAAGTTCTAAGTAAAGTTGGAGTTGTGAACGCAGAGTCTGGACGCAGTGTTCAGATTATACTACTAAATACAGAGTCTGGACGCAGTGTTCACAGATATTTAGAATTTTTTATTGGGGATCTGAATTTCTAATTGCATGTGTTTCGATAACACTTCTGAACGTCTGTGTTTACAAAATAAAATCATTGGTGTTTTATTTATTGAAAAAGGATCAAAGTTATTATTCTTATTCTTTTCAATGTCAGCTGAAAAACTCATAAAACTTGTATAGTATGCAAAGCCGCCTCCATTAATGGATATTAATATTGGATCGCTTTTAGTTAATACTAGGAATTGCGTAGCGGCTACGCCGCGTCTCGTTTATTTCTTCTATCATATGATTTTCACTCATATTGTAGTTATATAAAAGTAAACATTTATCATATAATGTTTTGAGTTCTGAAGAAAGCGAAAGTAATATCATATTATAGTATGGTATTATTTTAAATTTACGATGATATTAATGTTTTAGTTTATGTCTTCAAAATAATTTTTGCATGTTCTTTATTCGATGACTTTCTCATCTTTCTCCTCATTGCTCTTAGTTGCAGTTCTGCCACAACAAACATGTTGATTTAACATCTCAGATGGTTATACTAACTCCTCTGATGGTCATACTAGTTGTTTCAAGTATGTTTTGTACAGAAATGGTGAGCATACTGAATAAAATAGATGTGCATACTAAATAAAAAGGTGTTAAGACTAAATAAAGCAGGTTTTCAGACTAGTTGTTTCAAGTCTAATATGTACTATATACAGGGGTGAATTCAGGATTTTCGTCAGTGAAGGGCAAGATCTATTACTTTTTTTCAGGGAGGGGCAAAATGATGCACATTTTTAAATATACATGATTATTTTTTAAAAAAAATTAACAAATCGTACAAATATACAAGTTTATTTTGCAAAAAAAAATCCAGGGTGGAGCGGCTGCCCCTCCCTAGCCTCATGTAGCTCCGCCCCTGACTATATAAGAATGTACTAATCCTAACTAAGGATATGGTCATACTAACATCTCAAATGGTTATACTAACTCCTCTGATGGTCATACTAACATCTCAAATGGTTATACCAACTCCTCTGTTTTTTTCATCAATTCATCAATGTTTCATCAATTCATTGTTGTTTTTCAATGTTTTCATCGATTCTTTTTTATCTTCATCGATTCATCGTTGTTTTTCAATGTTTTCATCGATTCTTTTTTTATTTTTATCGATTGATCGATGAAAACTTGACATTCGTCGATGATTTTCATCGTTTCATCAATGTGAAACAGCATTTTTTCGATGTTTTTCATCAACTCATCGATGTGAAACATTGATTCAACGATGTTTTTCAATGTTTTCATCGATAAATAAAGAAAGAAAAATGAAGAAGAAATATGCAGTTGGGAGAGAAAGAAATAAGTTCAAAAAAGGAATAAGACAAAAGTGGAAGGAGAGTGAGAGACGGGAGGTTAGATCTTAAATTCAAAATTGGAAATAGTTTTGTCTTATGCGGTACAAGTGTGGGATACGAGATTAAGAGTACCGAAATAATTTCTCTATTTATTATAAGATGAAAAATGACAAATTTATCATTGCATATTTATAGATAATATTTCATATATAATTTTTCATATATAATATTTCAAATGTTTATATTTTTTGAACTTTTGATTTACAAAAACAAAATTGGTAATTAACTTTCTACAAATCTATTTTGTCAAATGTCTATATTTTTTTAGAGAGTTATCATTTTTTAAATTAAAAGTTTATAAAACATATATATTTGAAATATATGATGTAAATATACAAGGATAAATTAGTCATTTCTTATCTTATAACGAGATATTATATAGTTAATTTGTTGTAGGAGGGTGTTCACAAATTAGATAATTCAGAGTAGTGTTGTCCAAATTAAAGTTCAGGATCACCAACTTATTGCACCACAATAGTTTTTGGATTACCTTTAGGACATACAACATACAACATACAACCTCCAAAAACATCTCTGATCTTTGCAAACCATAACTAGCCTCGTCACACTACTCCTTTCTATTTTAATCTCTATATTTCCTTTGATGTGATACTCACAAATGGTTCATTGTAACTGATTTTTTGAATTAAATACACGATTTTCTGCCAAGGGATCCTCTGACGAATTTTGTGATTCATTGCACATTTCGTTGAAACCAGAGATATCACTAAGCTCCTGCACCGGGTGATGTTTTTCTGATCCGCCTTGCACAATTATCTGACGATTCGGGTGATCGTTAGGATTATAATCCGAGTCGTCTTCGACAGAGGTGTATTCATAATCTTCTCTTGTTTCCCATTCTCCCTCTTCGGGTAATATATTCTCACCGTCATCGCCTTATGCTCTTCAAAAAAATTAGATATGGGCTCATTAAGATCAATAACTGGTGAATGTCTTGCGAGAGGGATATGAAGAGTCTGGTCAGGGCTGTAAGGTACTGTGTCATGGCTAAATCTCGGAGGCTCCTCATCTGTGTTAACAACAATCTCACTTATGCCAGCAAAATTATCAGAACTCTCATTTGTCCCATTTGGAATTAAACAAAAATGGGAATTAGTAACTGGTAATTCAACAAATCTTCAATTCATTTCTGATTGTGTCATTTGCAATATCATTCGCAACTCTACCTCATCACGTATGGGAATTAAACAAAAATGATAAGCAGGTGGGATCGAAGTGTTATACCGAGCGACAACATTCAGCGAATATTGATTCTCAAATAAATCCAACCATTTGTATATTGTATTTTTCACATCTTCATACTGGGTTTCTTCATTTCCTGGAAAAGTAAATTTAGTATCACAACTGTATTTCATACCATACGGTCTATTTCGAGTTTCACCATCCATATTCACGAAAATTGAAATTATTTTTCTTCACTCCAACTGTACAAAATTCACAATTAATAATATATTAATAGTTCAAAAATTACGAAATAAGTAGGTAAATCAACTATAATTATAATAATTCTAAATTACTCTACACTAATTCAAATTTTTACTTTACAAATTATTACAATAAAATAAAAAATAAAATAATACCTGAAGTAATTTAGCAGCTCTTAATCTTTTCAAATTTGCAAAATCTTCACAACAATATTTCTCTATTTTCTCTGTGGCTTCACCTCTTCTCTGCTTCACTCCTCACTCCTCTCTCTTGGCTGCTTTTAAAATGATGTAGAGGTGAAGAAAAATCAGATCCCTTCTTAACTTCGGAATCACAGCTTTCTCCATAACTCCGGAATCTGTGATTGCAGAGATGCAGAAAGTTGCGATTCCGGAGTTATGCAGGTAGCTATAACTCCGAAATGACTAAATTGGTTATTTCGGCCTTAATTGATCATAATAATATTTTCTTTATTTATTTTGGTTATTTAAAAAAATTTCGGCAAAAACTTGCGCGATTTGTTTGAAGCTTCACTCAAAAGATACTCATACTGAAAAGTTAAAATTAAGTAGTAAATATTCCACAATACAATTTTTTTTGGATCAAAATTAACTTGAATTATATTATTATTATTAATAACAGTCAATTGTTGTAATTGATTATAATAACATTTTTATACAAGAAAATTGATTCATAAAAGAACTTCCCATCCAACATAATGTTGTATGAAGTAAATTTTGGCACCTTTTTTTAAATGCTAAAGACATTTATTTATTTATAAATATAATGTTACAACACGATTAACTGAGTAGTAATTCAAATACCAAATGATTGAGGAATCTAATAAATCTAAAATTTGTAATTTGGATACAAATTTATGACAGGAAAATAATTAATTGTTTATTTATATTACAAATGTCATTTCAAAATATTACCGTTTTACAAGACAAATAAAACGTTAGTTAATTTTTTCATTAACTGAAGAAAATTGTGTTGTTAATTGGTACAATTCTTCGTTCAGAATTACACAAAGTGATGAAAAAAAAGCATTAAGAAATAAATATTATTAGAGAAATAATTCGTTCTGATTGACACATTCCTTGCGCCATAGAATAACAGATCTCCTTGTTGAAAAACGCAGTATGATAAAGTCTAATAGTTATATTTTCTGTATAATTAGTAACAGTATTCAACCTAATTATCTTGTGAAAAAGTAACCGACTTTATTTTAACAAAGAAAGCATTACGTAGAAGAAATGCATTAGAATTATCTAAAATTTGACTTGTTTGATGTGAAAGATACCATCTTAGCATTTTCATAATAGTGACTGTTATCAAATGACACGACACACGCCATGCCACATTTATTAATAGAACTTTATATATCGACACATAATCACACATAAGATCAATATAGAGTTAATCTAGCTAGTCGACTTGTATCATCGCTATCTATATAAACAGAGGTGGATTCAGAATTTTCATTAAAGGAGTTTAAGTTTTACGATTTTTTTTCAGGAGTCGAAATGATGTATATTCTTAAAAAAAATTCAAATATATGATTATTTTTGAAAAAAAAATCAAACACATGATTATTTTTGAATTTTTTTTCAAGAGGGTGCAACTGACCGTGTTACATGTGGCTCCGCCACAGTCTAGCTTCACCAGCTAACGTGATCTCATTACAAATACTAATGTCACTTGTACATATAATAAAACAAATCATATAAATAAAAAATTATTTAATTAATATGAATTAAGAATGAGACAATTCTCTTGTATTTCAAAATACCAAACTAAAAAAATAAAAAATCAATCAAAACCTAAAATACAGATTGGATTATCAAATGCAGCTCAAATCAAACCGGTACTAGTATAACGAATTAACTTCATATTGAACGGATAGTAACTTAGTAATTACGAATAACATCTAAAATTGTTTTTGTTTATATTGATCTAGAATATTTATTAATTTCGCAATCTTGTAAAATTGGCAATCTAATAAAATTATCACATTAGATAAAAAAAATATAATTACTTTGCAAATTGTTTGAGCATCTCATCTCTTTCCCAAGAAGTGCGCGCATTATTTATTTTTATTCTGCTTATTTCAACATATTGCAAATTAATAAAATGTAAAATCATCGACTTGGCTAATATAAATTATATTTCTACAATTCAAAAATTAAAGGTACTATTCGAATGTAATAGTTAAGATCATAATTTATAATTGTAAATAAATAACGAATGAAATTGGAAGTTCCAATAAAATGTTTCCAAAAAATATTAAAAGTGTTAGTATACGTGTCATTCTAGTAAGAAAATAATATTTGAGAAAAAAGTTATCAAGTAATTTCAATTATGAACACAATAGATGCATACTTGATGATATAATGATAGATATAGAGAATACAAAATGACATGTCGTATTGGTTCACGCTACAGTAAAATCACTGTAGATAATATTTTTTAAAATTTTCCCACTGTTCACGCTACAGTTAAATTTTCTCCACTATTCACGCTACAGTAAAATCACTGTAGATAATATTTTTTTAAAAAATTCTCCTATTGCTTTTTTATTTTTTTTATTTAAAAGATTTATTATAATTTTATTATTGTAATACAAAAATTTAACTTTTTCGCGCGGAGCGCGAGTCGAACGCTAGTGATATATATAATGTCACGACATGTGACATGTCGCGCCTGAAGTATGACATATTTTTAAGTGTGTCATATTTTCATTCACAATGGACATATCATCTTGTTTCAAACAAGATGGATATGTCACAACCCATGTTGTACAAGTGCGGATGCGGGAATCGTATTCGATACGATACGGATGCTGCGATACGGTAATTTAAAAAAAACTTAGATACGAATGCGACTAAATATATATTAAATTTTAATGAAAAAATATTTTAATACATTGAAAGACAATATATAAGTGAATATATATAATAAAAATTATTATTATACACAAGAGAAAATAAGAGACAGTGAAAATATGTTTTTTTATGAAAAGTGACTTCAACCTTATGACAATGTAAAAAAACAACAACTAAAAAATACACTCTGATTACGATATTTGAAGTATCGAATGACATAAGTCACAACACAATATGTAATCATGTAAGTCAAGTGATAATATTACAACACAGTTACACATAACATAAATATCAATGAATGAATAATATGAACATTTGAGTTTCATGAATGAAAGAAATTAAATAAGATTGTAAAAAAGTTCAATGAAAATAAATTTAAAGAACCTTTTAATTGATGTACCATATATGTGATATATGTACGCGTCGTGTTTACGTGTCGTGTTTAATACATGTCATACGCGTGACACATGTCTCCCTTCCATTATCTTCCTTTAATATTTTTCACGATGCTTCACATTTTTTATTCTTTAATGATAGATTATTTTTCCTAGTAAGTCTTTTTTTAACTCAATTCTTGATTGCACTATTTTGTAGGTTCATTCTAATTGCCACCGTTTTAAGTGGATGTGAACCTTTTCAAATCATCCAATAGAGGAGCGGTTTTAAGATTTATGTCTCAAGATTTAAGAATTTCGACAGTAGGAAATTTTTTGAATTATATTAGAATTGTTTTTTGAACTTCGCTTCGAATTGAAAATCCAACTTATATTATTTTTTTTAAGATTTCATGTGATATTAAAATATACATAATATTATTTTATATTATTATATGTGCATATGGTATGGAACTATATAATTTTGATTTTATGTAATTTTATATTAATTGTATACATGTGATATAGTTTATGTTCGTGTCTCAGCGCAAACGAATGGACACGACTGAAAATCTCTTGAATTATAAGTTATAGACATGTATCAAAACTATACTCACAAAAATATTTTGTATTATTTTATATTACATATAATACATAAAAATGTTTTGTATTATTTTAGATTACATATAATATGAAACATTTCTATCACATTTTTATTTGTAAGGAAAAATAGAATGAAGGAGAGGAATCGGCCTTAAGGACATGTTTGAGAGTCGTACCGTGACTATTTTTATATATCAGACATTTAATAATTGTGATTTTATATGAATTATAGACACGTGATATGAACAATATACGCATAAAAATGTTTTATATAACATATAGTATGAAAATATATATCATAAAATATTTTTTACATATACATGTCTCGCAATAACTCTTCATTCCATGAGCACTAAATTACAAAATACTAATAAATTTGCAATTATAGTCATTGAAACAAAAAATCAAAAGTGTGTTACGAGTCAATAATGTATGAAGAAAATAACTCTCTACACAATATGCACAAAATAACTCGACACACTTAATCTCTACAAAAATGAACGATGAAAATTTGTAGCATATTTTAATCGAGAGGGAATTAATTCCAACCGTGTCCAAAACAGACAAAGATATATTTTAAAAATTCGTTCAAATTATAAGTATATTTTCAAAAAAAAATCTTATAAATATATAACATCAAAGATATATTTAAAAAAATAATTCTTCGTTGATCGCTTATCACCTCACCTGAATCACTGGGTAAATAGATTCAATAAGAAAATATTATCCCCATTAATATAAAATCGTAGGAACCATTGAACCTGTATAATGGGTCAAACAAGGAAATTAATGACGAGCAAAGAAATTACATTAAATATTCCCGAATTAAATATATATAAACCATTCAAATCTTATCTTTTGTTGAAAGGGATATTATAGAGAAAATTTCAAACAACTAATGTGAAAATTGGATTAAGCATTCAAAATGAGATCCGCGTGTGCTAATTCCAGTGTCGTGTCATTTGTTTGTATAACCTTTAAGGCAACCCTTAATTATTCCGTGCACACTTTCCCAAAGATAGCAAGAGAACCATTTTTATTACAATATATATATACAATCCGTACCACATATTCAAGATGTACTACAAAAATCCCTCGCAGTTTTAATTTTTAATGAAACATAATATTTAATACTTTGGTGAAAAGAGATATAATCCTAATTATTTTCCTAAAACAAGTACCATTTTGGTCAATCACTTTTTCAAAAAGAAAAAAATAATCCCTTATTGTCTGTTTAGCCATATTTTTTTTCTAATTACATTTCGAAACTATGAAGACTTCTTTCGACGATCTCATTATATTACGTTATATCACAAACAACTAATTATAATGAGTCATGTATGAGTCACGATTAATGTAATTTGTAAAGGCCAAAATCTAAGTCCACATAGCAACATGACGTGTCTAGACTTTTGGATCCGAATCTGCTGCTTGTATTGGAGGCAAGCAGGATTCTGTTTGTCTCGATCTGATCGTTACGAATCGATCGATCGTCACAAACGGTTGTGATTGATTTAGGAAACAGATGTTTTGATCGTTAGATGAGTTTTAAACGATTCAAATCGAAACAAGACAAAAAGAGATTTGACAATTAGCGAATTTGGTTCCTAGACTTTTAGACTTTAAACAGTCCTTTTTCATACTGTACCAATTTTCGCATATTCTGAGGGACCAATTAGTAAACATCTCCGAATCATGCCATGCCATTGGTTCTTCTATTAATATCTCTCTCTCCACGAGTCGCTGGCTTTCTCTTTCCTTCCCTAACGAATAATCCAATACAGAGCCTCATTTTTCTCGTTAGAACTGAGGAGACATGGGAGCCGAGGAGAGAAGCTGGGATCCTGTATCTGCTATGGAAGAGGTGACCATGGAGGCATCCAATGGGAACGCGCCAGGTGTCCCTTCCATCCCTTCCTGTGCTCTCTCAATCGACATCTCCCTTCCTCTCCCCGAGATGAAACCTCACATCGTGTTAGATTTCTCACCACTCCCTTTTAGCTTTCTCTTCTCCACCAGTTATTGTATAGAGAATCGCGTCCTGTGCTGGTCACGAGGCACAGGGGAACACTTGCAGGGACCTGAATTGTGGAATAATCCCGTGTTCCTTTTGCGGTTTGTGAAACTGTGATTTTACCAGTTTATATTTATATGGAAAGTTGTACATAAATGCTGATATTGACATGTTGTTACAAATTTAGATTTGTTAATCCATGAAGCAAATTTACCCCCTTATTTTGGAAGTGATTTATGAGTATAATTGGTTTTGATTGCCTAACAATTAATAGGCTTGAAAATAGGTAGATCTTATGATATCAAATGACTAGAAATCACAGAAAGTTGAATTCTGACTCGGAATCTTAAAGAGATATTTTATCCAAATTTCTTTTTAAATCAATTTGGAATGAATACTTGAACATCAGTCTAAAAACCAGAAGTAATTGTTTGCTTACTTCGAATTTCCTTGTTGTTGTTATCTAAATTAGCCTTACTTTTCCCTTGTTACAGCCATTTGTTGAAAACTTTGTTTCAAAAGTGGTCGTCACTTCACAGTTCTTGTTTCACTGCTGACACTGTTTCTGGTGGCATTACAAACCTTTGTAAGTTATTTCTAATAATATATGGACTTATTCTAATCTTGGGGTGAAATATCATTGTGCGTCAATCGCCCTCCTTATTCCATGAATCATGTCAGTTTTCACTGACACGGGTTGCTTCCAACTCAGTTTATTGGTTTATATTTTTTCTTTGTTATTTGTGTCAAACCTTGTTAGTCATATTCATTTATTCAAGATATCAGTTGGAAGTTCTTAATTTTGAGTAACAACACATCTGGTCTTATTTGCAAAAAACCACCAAAATTTTTTCCGTGTATTATAATGTAGAAGGAACTTTGGACATAACATTGTTTTTTTTTTTTCATTCAGTGTTGAAGGTCTGTGTGCAAGAAGACAGTTTGAATGAGTCAAAGCTCACAGTTCGGTTATATGGCCCAAACACTGATTTAGTAATCGATCGCAAAAGAGAGTTACAGGTAAGTTTATTTTTTTTATTAAAAAATGTTTATAGCAATTTTTTTTTTTTTTTTGCCAACCTACTAACAATGAAAGAAAAATGTTTCATCATGTTTTACATGATATTCTATATCAGTATCTTCATTTATACACAGGAACTTTGAATTTAAGTATTTATTTTGCTCATTACTGTTAATGTTTATACTTCGCAGCAGAAAGATATCTTTGTAAATATTTCGATTTCCCAATTATAGTTGGAGCTTTTTTACAGTTACCATACTTGGATATCTGTCCAATTAAATATTTGTATGGGCAGTCTATATAAACATGGAGTTTGCCTAGGGACCCAGACACATGATTTCTTTTGTTCCAGTTTACTTGCAGAAAAAAGAAAATTCTCTTGGGATTGAGAGGCAAAATTTGTCAATATTTAATGGATGTACATTTGTGTCATATGGGATATTGCTTACAAATTTCGGTTAATTCTTTGGTTACATGAGATTTCGAAGTCTCGGGAGTTGGGCCTTGAGATCTGGGATAAATGATCTATACTCCCTTCTCATTTTTCTTTTTACTTCTCCTTATTTTCCTTTTAAGTGAGAGTAGAGGTCAAAGGATAGACTGGTACTGGTATTTTACCTGATCTGGAATAAACACTTCATACAATTGTTATGAAGTCAGTACATTCTTCATTGCTGAACAAAATGTATCACAATAGGATTGACTTGTTCTGATACAGCATGCTTTTGTTTCATTCTTCAGGCTCTACCTTATATATCAGCAGCAGGGTTTGGTGCTCAATTACTCGGTGTATTTTCAAATGGAATGGCGCAGTCCTTCATTGATGCTAGAACTCTTGAACCTTCAGGTGATGTTTTCTTGTTCTATTATGCAAATTTTAACCCAAATGTGTTGTACAAGTGCAATTAATATTCGATGCTCTCATACTTTCTCTTGAAATGAAAGTTATTTTGGTTCTACTAGCAAATAAATCCAGCTATTAAGATCATAACCAACTTGAATTAAGACGATAATAATGTGACTAAATTGACCCTGAATTTTTCATGTTATATACAAATAGGTTCCTATACGAGTCCAATTTATTATAAACATCAGTTCTTGTTCACTTAATTTTACTACCATTTAGTCTTTGATCTAAAATTTTATGTGATGCTCTCATTTGAACAGATTCTTCATCATGTAAGTTGTGCTAGATGCAAGTTTAGTTTGGTAGCTATATACAAGAATGGTCCAAAAGTTTTCCCAATGCAAATTGTGTGAAATTTGATTATTATTGTTTTCTATTATAAAGGTTACATGTCGAAGGGGAGCCTTGGCGCAGCGGTAAAGCTGTCGCCTTGTGGCCAGGAGGTCACGGGTTCGAGTCGTGGAAACAGCCTCTTGCAGAAATGCAGGGAAAGGCTGCGTACAAAGACCTCAAATGGTCCGACCCTTCCTCTGACCCCGCGCAAGCGGGAACTACGTGCACGGGGCTGCCCTTTTTTTTAAAGGTTACATATCACACCTAATTATTTTTTATTTGATTGTTCAGACATGAGAAACCCTAAAATAGCCACTGAAATTGCGAAGGAGCTGCGAAGGTTCCATCAGGTTGACATACCCACTGCCAAGGAGCCCCAGTTATGGAATGATATCTTCAGGTTTCTTAAAAAATGTAAGAATTAAATTATAGGCGCGGTTTGAGATTAGAAATTTTAGTATGGCTCAGGGGACTATTTTTGTACTTTGTACGAAATTGAGAACTGAACTATTATTTTGGTTCTAGCCGAGAAGCTTGAATTTGATGATGACCGAAAACAATCCAAGTACGAAGAAATATCCTTTACTGAGATTCACAAGCAAGTGAATGAACTTAAGGTACTATTCATATATAGTATTTATTTATTTGTTGCTTTTTGTGCTGGTTGTGTTTATTTGTTAATATTTAAATTGGGTTCATTTCTAGCCTACCCCAGTTTGTTTGGGACTAAAGGCTTTGTTGTTGTTGTTGTTGTTTGTTAATATGTTTTTTGATTGGTTGACAGAACCTTACTGACCTGTTGAATTCTCCAATGGTTTTTGCACACAACGACTTGCTTTCTGGAAATATTATGCTAAATGATGCACAAGGTAATCATCCCCTCTCTTAAAACACGAACAGTTAAAGCCTCCTTAAAGTCTCAATTGTGCTATTAGGCCTCAATTAAGCTTCCTTGTGTGGCTCAGTTAAAAGTCGAGAATGTGCAATCGAGCTTCCATTGTGCTATTAACTTTTAATTTAGAATGCAGGTTTGCCTCCCTGAAATCCATAATTTCATTTTTTATGTTATCAATTAAGATTAATTTGCTTTATCATAACCATTATTTGGTTAGGTAAACTATACTTCATTGACTTCGAGTATGGCTCATACAGCTACAGAGGATATGACATAGCAAACCATTTCAATGAATATGCTGGTTTTGATTGTGACTACAACCAGTAAGTTCAAAAGGCAATAATTTGTTTCAAAGTATATAGCCCAACTTTTGAGAGGCTTTATTAATAATTAATGGTAATTTCAAACTCTGCTTTAGATATCCAAATAAGGAGGCACAGTACCATTTCTTCAGGAGTTACTTGATGCCTGAAAGCCCACAAGCAGTATGTTAATTTCTGTCTTTTCTCTTCTTTTGTGTTTTAGTATGGGGGAAGGCACGTAGGTTATATTTTGGGTTGATGTATTGTCTTTTCATCATTTAAAAAAAAAGCAAAAAAAAAACTTATGACATCGCTTTGTTATTTGTCTGAAAATAATTTGAAAATTACAAAACAGAAAACCTTGTTTTGTTATTTGATATATCAATCCAAGTTTAACTGCATTCTGAAGAAGTAACTAAATTGAAATAAAAAATAAGAGGATCTAGTTATTATGACTAGTTGGTTGAAAGGAACGAAGCTGCTAATTTTAACTAGTATATTTCCCTTCAAGCTGTAGTGTCATTTCCCTTGAATCCGCTGCACTTCTTCTTTGGTTGATGTGTTTTTTTCCTCCTATTATTGTATATATCCTTTGCAAAAGGACATGATACTTCAACTATAAATGGTTATAGTGAAATATTCAAGTTCATGTTAGCATTACCTTGTTCCCATTAACAATAATATTACCTTAAATTTTCTCATGTTTGAGCTCTTATCGGTTGAAATTTGAGTATTGTGGAATTAAGCAAAGGTCTTTTTTCCAAGCACCATAAAAGATTAACACTTATTTACTTTCCCCCTTCGTTTTCTAAAAGGGTATGTATATCTCCAGTTCTGAGATGTTATTATTAACTATTATTCTGTCATGACAGGTGTCAGATAGAGAACTTGAGGTGCTTTTTGTTGAGGCAAACACCTTTCGGTTGGCATCGCACATGTACTGGGCTATCTGGGCTCTTATCCAGGTATTTCTTTTCACGACTCAAAAGTGTAATTTGTATTAGGCCAAACTGAACTACAACCTGGTTATTAGATAGTTCTAAACATGACTTTTAGTATCTTGCTGTGCAACCAATTTAGCTTCTTCTCATCCTTTCAGTGGCAATGAGAATAATGCAAAGAATAGAAAGGAAGTTACAAATTAGAAAACTGGCAGCCAGTATAAAAATATCTTACATGTTTTGAATTGATCATATTGACTAATAGTAACTGGATAGATGAACATGAAATATGGTTCGTGTCTGTCAGAATTGGATCTAAGTGGTAAGATAATTTATTGGAGGCCGGTTAAAAGGATGACCAAGTTTTTAAGCAAAACATAATGTTCTTGCTAATAATTGATCTCAAACTGAATTACAAAAATGCAGGCAAAGGTATCCCCAATTGATTTTGACTATTTGGGATATTTCTTCTTGCGCTACAATGAATACAAGAAACAAAAGGAATCCTGCTTCTCCTTGGCGAAATCATTTTTAGGTGCATCAGACTCTGCTTAGACAATTGCTGTTATCTCTTTTGCTGTTTGTTTAAAAGCTGTGTTTATTGCTGGTTTAGCTGAAATGATTTTTCAAGTTTTAATAAATATATTAGATGTAAATTCAAACATTTATTAGTGTTTTAATTAAACTAGATAGGAGGAAAAAAATTTGTGGGATGACACTGATGAGATACCATTAGTAATATTTGCCTTTGATAGTTCATATTTTCTTTATCTTGTTATCCAGACTGTACCGCTAATGTAAAGATTGGTGTTCCATTCTAGTGCTTCATTAAGTAAAAAAGTTATGGTAAAGATTCGAGTTCCATTCTAGTACTCCATTCTAGCTGTTCATGTTATTTCCAATTATGCTGATGAGATTTAAAGTGCTCTTTTTTTAGTCCCTAACTTTTTTGTCAAGTATTTTAATCTCTCTATCTTAGTATCTTATAAGTTTGAAGAAGGATAAAATAGCTTAAGCCTTAAGGTGCCATTTGTCCAGTCTCCAATAAATGGAAAAGCAGTAAAACATTGTTTATCTTTGAAGTTTGAACTAATCATCGGTACAACTGTGCGAGAGCAGTCAAGGACATAACTGCCTTTCTGTCTAAACACTATAAACATGAGCAGCATCCAAGCTCGTCTTATTTACTCCAAGATTTTATTTGCTTCAGTTTTTAAGTTTATTTCCAACTTCCCATCATTACAGGCTAGAGCTGCCTTAATTTTCTATGGAAGGAGGGGAGATCCACATAGCTGAGAATCAAATTCGAGTCCTGTGTCTTTTTAAATCATTGAATTCTGTCAAAATTCGCATAAGTGATTGAAAAAGTACGAATCTTGATGAAATTCAACAAAACAATACGAATTTGGAAACAATTTAACGGTTCAGACACTGCAAACCAATTTGGTTCGCAGCCATGCGGACCCCATTTTCTATTGCCATCTAGCGATACTTAACACATGAACCGTATTTATAGGTTATATCGTCAATGATAATAGTTCTTAGAATTAACAGTTTGCAGCGTGCACTGCATATGCAAACTTAGTTAAAACGTAGGAAACTAGGAATTAGTCCCGACTCAATTCCTTTATAATAAATATCACGACCTAAAGCTTGTTAATTTTCCACACAAAAGAATACAAGTGGAAACAATGAAAGCCAAAATCCTCCTTAACAGAGAAATCCAGTACAGCTCAGTTAAAATAATAAACAAAATCATAACAACAAAATTACTCGAAGGAAATACTAGGAAATACCAATAGACAACTCCACTATAATCTCAAACGTAAAACAGCACTATAAATAGTGATGACCTAACTTTCCTCCAAGTCAGCATCACCCATACCAGTGTCTTCCTCTTCACTGTCTTCATCTCCATCCACCTCCTCATTTTGGAGCCGCATCTTCTCCATCTGCTCTGTCAGTAGCTTGTCTTCCCGCTCGCTCACCTAAAATATCAAAACCAATCAAATAAATAAGTTATGGTAAACTCAGCAAGATATTAAGACCAGTCTCAACCTAAAACCCCAATGACTATTAAGGTTCATATTTAGACTGCAGGGGAACAGAACAAACTATGGGCCTGAAAACTAATCTTAACCTCCAGCATGACCATAACAAGATGGAATCAAAATACTAGATGCGTAGCCAGGATTATAACATGATTACCAGATCCCAAATAGACATAAAACTCAAGCCCAACACCAATTGTAACCCAACATGACCAAATCTAACAAAACTGACCAGCAAAATTACTACCTTTACAGGCACTCGGCTCTGATATAATTGTGAAATTAGATCTTTAGGAATTAGTCAAGGGAAATTTTGAAAAAGAGAAAGAAGGGACAAAGTGTTCCCCATCCCTACATATTTTTCCTAATTGAAGCATGAGGGAAAAAAAGGTGATATTAATGCATCCCAAAAACCTGGGGACGAATATCAATTTCTCATCCCCAGCAACATTCATGTTAAAGCAAACACTCAATAACAAAAGAGAAAGAAGGGACAAAGCATTCCCCATCCCTACATATTTTTCCTAATTGAAGCAGGAGGGAAAAAAAAAGTGATATTAATGCATCCCAAAAACCTGGGGAGGAATATCAATTTCTCATCCCCAGCAACATTCATGTTAAAGAAAACACTCAATAACGGTCCCAGGAAATTGATATCCTTCCTCCAGGTATTAAGGGCACACAAAAATTTCCATCCCTACCCCTTCCTTCTCTGAGGATGTACACAGGAGTGCAGGACAAGGATACATATCCTTCTTATGAACTCCTAACTCTTCAACGCTAAATACATTATGATTATTTTTTTTAAAATCGCACGAGACCCCAACAGTCTATAGTTACAAGCCAGAACCATAGAAGTGAACTTACAGCTCTTGCTCCCTCCTTAAGAACGAGCTTTCCCTTGTATTTCTCTATTTCTTCTGAGCAAGCCTTGATCGCATTTGTCAGAACAGTAATCCCTTGGTTCTACGCAGTTTTAAAAAAAAACATCAACAAAGAAGGCAACAAGCATTAGGAAAAAAATGAATATAGAATGCAATCTTGCATCAACAACAACATCAACAACAAAGCCTCTATTCCCAAAATAAATTGGGGTAGGCTAGAAATGAAACCCAAACTGAAATGAAAAATCAATATAAATAATACTAATATAAGAAATAGTAAAATAATAGTAAAAAAAAAGTACAGAATTTATAATTATAATAATAATAATACACTATTCGACTAATCATAAGTTTATACTAGTATTCTACGTCGTTAATCCTGGACTTAAGTCGTACAATTAAAAGCCAAATTTCATATGTTAATATGAGCATTTTACTCCCTTCATATTAAATTTGATAATGAAGGCACAAATCAATTCTCAGTTGAGTGCAGCTTTCCATATAACAATACAGCTACCTAGGTAACCAAACACGCTACAATTAAGGTCTAGAAAATTTCAGTATTGCATTTCCACGCTCTGAAGGACTGAAGTTAACATACTTATGTTAAATGCAGTCTGTTGAGCTTATGCAATTGCCTTGAAATTTACAAGTGAGAACCTGAAACTCAGTTGAATTTGTCCTATATCTCCAAAAATATGATCCAAAACTATACCAATAGGATTATGGTAAAGTCTAACTGAAATGTATATATCAGCTAAACCGAGCTTATCAAATATAGCCAGCTACATTCTAAAGATAGATTACATGCAACTACTTATTCTTCAGGTTTATTTCTACTTTATTCTGAAAATGTTATTGAGTACCAACTACAGGAAAAAATTACTTTTACTCCATTAAAAAACTAACCAAGATCAAGGTTTGTCTGAAACACAAGATTTTGTAAGAAATCCAAGATATGCCTAATGGAGAGGAGGTAATTAGGAACCTTGTCAAGTGTCTGGGTGGTTAAAACATAGAGGGGAGCGGCCACCAGCTTTATCTTCACTGGACAATCATCATTTCCCACTGATTCTGCTTTCCTCATAGCTTTCTGAAGACAGGGGAAGAATTAGCAAACTAAGTGGAGACTTAAAGACAACTTTGTAGTGCTCCCTTGGGAGTTGGGACTACAGAATTACCAGCCATTTACCTAACTCGAGAGCAATTTGTTTTAAAAAAAAAATTATAATAGCTGATTACACAGCACAGGCTAATTTCAGGCGACATAGAATACAAGCTTTGATTGAGGCTTCAATACATATGAACTAAAAATAAAATAGTTAAATTGAACTATTTTTAAGTATCATTTGAAAAGGTCAAGTGTGCAGGTGCTAAAGTATGCAAAGTATGTCCAACCCAAATAACAGGCTATTTGTCCGACCTGCAATTGTGTTTGCCAAGAATCATCCAGTCCTTAAATCAATGATTTTCAATTATGATAGCAATACTTGGGTATTTCTACATAACAACATTTGTGGGGCAAAAACCAAACCAAAACAAATGCTCCTAAATATTTAGTAAAAAATCTTACAAAGACATCAAAAGACAATGCAAAAAAGAACAAGTATAGGACAAAGATACCTGTATGTGGAGCACACCATCAAACTGGTAACATCTAATCTCGACATCAGCACGGATCTTGACAGGTTGGGGTGTCATTCTGCGCCTGATGTTCTTCACCAATGTATCCTTTACTTCCTCTGTAACTGCTGGCACTACCTTTGTCACCTGAAAAAGGAAAAAGATAACTCTTTCAAGTGCTTCTTTTTCATCCACTACAACAACAGTTTAATAGATCCAGTACTAATTCATTACCTCTTCGCCATCAGGACCAGCTTCCTTTATTTCCTTCGTAAGAGAATCGAGGATAGTGTCAGGGTCGGTCACTATCAACTTAAAGGCCTGTGAACAAGAGAATGAGAAGCTTAGTAAAATGGTAAACTTGTACGTAAAACAAATGTTGATCAAGTCAAGTACCTCATAGGCATGACCGTACTTGCGGTATAGAGGCCATCCAATTGTGGTGTAGAGCTCCTCTAGGTCGATGGACAGGGTCTCTGCTACATGGCGCATGATGGAGTGTACCAGCTTTGACTTGTTGTATCGCTCCTCGCATGCCTCTACATCCTCCTCTGACACTCTCCTCTTTGACAGGTCAATGTATCCCTTCTCCCTGTTGCATAATTGATTTTCAACATTAATCGAGGCCTCAATTATACAAGCATATCTCTATTATGTACGTAATAAGCCAAATAAACCTGGATTGACCTCCAAAATTTGTACCTATGGCACAATTGACAATAACAGTAACCCAAGTATTCAGTATTTGCCTCTATAATATATAACCAATACATCCATTAAGATATAATTTCAAATCAACTAAACAAAATTCAACCACAACACAACCCCTCACTGGAACCAATTGAATTTGATTTATCTTAAACCATTTAAAGCCTAACCATAATAATAATCAATTTAAATTTAGCTTAACTTCAACTTAGCTTAACCTCACTTCCTACCATATGCATGGATGGTGGAACTTTAGAGCAAAGTTTTAACAAATGATGAAGTTGTAAATATTCCATGTAATTCATAGAAATTCTGGAGAGTGACATTTCATAAATTCATTCTCAATCTAGGAAACCATCAGTTGAGATGGTCCACAAGCAAACATGCTTAGTCAGTTCAAACACAACCAATCTAACTCCACTATTCAAATCGCCAGGAAACACAAACTCAAACTACAAAAGGAATGAAAAAGAAGCTAAAAGACAAAGAAAGAAAGGAAGCGCACTTGTCGACACGGAGGACAATGGCAGGCTCCTGGCGGCCGACCTTGATGAGGGAGGAAACGGAGCGGATACGGCGCCGAGACAACTCGGAGAAGAGAATCATCCCCTCGATGTTATTGTACTCCAAAAGCGACACGTAAGCACCCATTTCGGCGATGTGCTTGACCTGGATCATCACTGCCATGTCCACCTCGGGGTACCTTGTCTCGTACATCCTGCACTCTAGATTCGGAGTCGCCATGGCAAATTGATCGGAGCTTCTCTCGCCTGTGGTGATTTTTCGGTTGGGTTTAGGTTAGGGTTTCAAGGCGTGAGGTAGGCGAACAACTGCGATGAGAGAGAAGAGTATCGAGTGATGTAGATGCCATATTCATACCGATATTATTATTTAGTTAATTATTGTTCGTATTATTTGAGTTATTATGCATATTATATCGTAATTATTTTAGTACAAAAAATAATATGTATAACTATCAATACAAAAAATAACGTGCATAATAACTCAAATAATGTGTATGATAACTCCACTAAAGATACATAATAAAATCAATAACATATATAACTATTTCGATACAAAAAATAACATGCATAATAACTCAATTAAATGTGCAAGATAACTCAATTAAATGTGCATAATAAAATCAGTATTAATAGTTGGTATCAAATATGGTATCTACGTATCAGCTCTCTTTCCTTTAATTGTCTCCCTTACTTCTTGAGAGGGGTAGGTAAACTCATGAGTGCATCATTTGATTGTGCATTCATGATTTTAACTATTAGATCAATGAGTCACACTATCTCTCTTATTAAATTATTTAGAGAGAGAAAACTAATAAATTATTAAATTATTAGAAGAGAGATTATAATTGATTGATCCAATGATTAAAACCATGAGTACACAATCAAATGGTGCACTCACGGGTGTATCTAACCTTAACCCTTACTTCTTAGCGAGGATAAAAAATTTAACACTTTGTTCAACTTCGTTCGCTAATAATTATCATTCTGTTCCGCTGGCATTCTGATATCCTACAAATCTTTATTGTTAAGTCTAGAGGGAAATGAATATGCTTAATTTAAAATTCTAAAATTAAATTAGCAAATGTGTTCGATTCAATTTCTAATTGCAATATCAATTACAATAAGTCAAACAATTCAATTCAAATATTTTTGTCAACTAACTTATATTAAAGAAATTAAAATAGATGAGTTGAGAATAAGCAAACAAAACGAAAAATGTGTGATACCGATATGTTAATGGAGTTCGACTATTGACGAGCCTACTATCCGGAACTCCTGACTCCCCGACGCACTAACAAGATCGAACCGTTTGCACTAAACAACAAATGTCTTTTACAATGCTGAACTTGGTCTCTTTACAGACACCAGTAGAGAACCAAGCCAAAGAAAACACGAAGGCTAAAGAGAATAAGTTAAGAGTAATCTCCTACAAACACTCAAGGGATTTGGTTAATTTAGAGTAGTTAATCTTGAGAGATTTTGAGCAAATAAGAGAGAATTTTCATTGGAGAGAAGGCTGCTGCACAGATCTTGAACGATAACACACAACTTAGGAAGGAGAAAAGAACTTTTCCTTTTATATAGTAGGCAAGTTTAGGATCTGAAAAACATCAGGGGCCCCGAACCGTCGTGTGACTGTTAGAAACTGTCATGACGGTTGAGGTGTGTAATCAAATCGAAGTAGAAGGTTTCCAGGACAAACATTCACATGACGGTTGTAAACCATCACATGACGGTTTGTTATGGAAATCAAAATCAAAAGGATTAATGTTCCCAATCGAAATCAAAAGCAATAAAATCTAAGTATTTATATATGCCTTATAAACATTAAATATGTTGATATATGGCCATAAGGATATTGTGTTATATAACGACATATTCAAGAAAATACTTAGTATAAAGATATTTATAAAATCTTTTACGAGATCTTAAAGGGACTTATAGCAAACAAAAGAATAATATTCTAATATCATATGTTGGAAAAGTTTTTTGAGATCATACCAAATATGATTTCAGGATTAAATGCATGTTTTCATAATATGTCACTCTAATGAACTCAGTTGAGATCGTTTAAGTTATATTGTGACAATGAAAGAGCCATGCATGATGATACTAGAAACTTAATAAAATTGAAATATTTTTCATATAAGTTTCCTAAAAGAGAGATTAAAAGATAGAACATACAATAGTACATGCTTCATATTCACAAGGTTTGTGAAAAATATGAGAGCCTGATTTTGAGGAAATGTAGGTTCTATGTAATTTGCAACAAGTCATAATATATATGCAAGTTACCTCTCTCGATAATAATGGAAATTAATAAAAAAAATTAGTAGTCTAAAAGAAAGGTTGAAAGATATAACATATGACAGTATAGATTTCGTATTCATAAGGTTTGTGGAAAATGTGGAAGTCTGATTTTGAACACATATTCTATGTGATTTGCAACAAGTTGTGATTTATATGCAAGTCACACCACACCTCCTTCTTTAAAATTTTTGACCTCACTAAAGTAGCGATGACCCATTCGAAAATAGGCATGTATAATCACATTCTCGTGTAATTTCTGAACTATATGACCATAATCTAATTCATGTCATTCAGTTGTATTTAGCACTGTGGTTTTAGTCGGATAAGCCGTACAGAAAATGTGGCAACACCATTTAAATCCCTTGTTAGTACAACTAGTGGACCGAATTGGTTAAGAGATACGAAAAGAAAGATTGAAAAGTTAAAGTAATATGCATATTCACTGACATATGTAATCAAATGGATAACACTTGTCCACGTGGGAGATTGTTGGAATTGAGATGTCAATTCCAATAAATAAAGTTTGGACTACGTGTTATATGATTGTTACGTGTCACATACTATCACCTAATATTATGAGGAGCAATATATGGATATGCCAAATAATGTGATTAATTGATATTCAGTGGCATTATACGTATTTTACTAAGATTTTGGGCACGGATGCATATATAATTTAAAGTAAATTAATTATAATTATTAATGGGCCAATTATGATTAATTAAACTATATATTGGTGTTAGTGTAAAGTCAGAAATATTGTTTGGGCTAAACCCAACTCAAATTGAATCAAAGCCCAAGCAAAATAGCACAAACGCAAGTCTATTGCGACTGCAATAAGATCTTTTGCGATCGCAATGGAATATGAAGATTTGGCAATAATCTTCTGAATTTTCAGAAGATCTATTAAGGTCAGAATAACCATCATTGCAGCCGCAAAAGACTTGTGCAATGGTGAACTGATACACATTTAGGTGTAGTAAATTATTTAAGAATAGTCTTTCTAAGTGTGAAATGGTCCAAATCCTGAATTGGATATAAACTCAAAGGCTGGACCTTAATCCACACTGAGTAATTTTTATAAATTACTCACGTTCCACGGTGGTTGTGGGGTCCAGGTAAGGAGCAAGAGTTCTTTTGATGTCCAGAGGAGAGCGCTAGGATGGAGTCTCCGACGTCTTTCGTTTTGTTGATCCCTACCTTTGTTTCTTTTACTTCTTTTGTTATGATTAGTTTGTAGTAGGTTAGCGAGGATCAATCTCTCGTTCTTCAATGGGATCGTCCTCTTCTGTATGTATTTTTACTTTTCTTTATTTAGCTTT
>CAXKVX010002283.1:0-18971 GCA_964058865.1 Eleocharis quinqueflora
CCTTTCTCCACTACTTTCTCTTATGTCGCCATCGTCATTTGGGACCCTTTCTTCGGAAAAACTTTTGGTTGCATCATCAAGACCCGATCGACTAGACAATCACAGTTTGAAATTTTCTAAAGGTATGCACTAAAATGCCAACAAGAAGACATATACTACACTAAGTGGCAAATACAAATTCCTTCACATTACACTATTCTTGTTTGAACCAAATAGAAGAAAAATGTACTAATAGAAATTTTTGTTTGATTTTTCATTGTTGTTATTTGTTTTTTTTTAGTATGTGATAACAAAGCTATTACTTGCCGAAGTAGTATTTATATGCTTATAACATCTCACCAATTTTGTTCCCTCAAATAAAAACATACTAATATAGTTAGTACAAACGAAACTTTGCCGGAACACTGTACATATATATGAATTGGACTACAAAAAAATTGCATGGACTACAAATAAAAACGTACTAATATAGTTAAAAATAATAATGTACAACTTGATTAACACATATTTACTTCGATAACTTTGTTAATTTCTCAGCGAACTTTCAAGATGCAGAACCAAAGATTTTACTTGCTTCTCGACGAATTAATCGTCACGGTTTTCACACGAATTGTGTCAAGTGTTGTAAAACAATATCTTCGTATTTGTCGATTTGCAAAATAAATCTTAATTTTATATTTGTATTTGTAAGAATTTTTGTAGGTGTCAAAAGCCTTGGAGAAATTAGATAAAGGGAAATTGAATAGATAATTTGTAAAAGCCAAAAGAGATAGAGGAATGACTTGATTGCATGCGAAACATGAAGAATATATCTACAAATTAGATAGGTTGATTATTTGTATATTTAAATGGTCTAATTTGAGATTTGAAATAGTAGTTGAAATTGCAAAATCCCACGAAACAGACATTGACGTTGTATAACGCTAAGATAGTGTTGCAACGCTATGAAGAATAGAAAACAGCTCAGAAAACGGTTAAGTACTCAATTCACAGGTCATAGTGTTGTATAACGATATCCTAGCGTTGTACAACACTATCTCTGCTGATTTTTGTACTTAGCATATTTCCAAATATGCTTTCTATTTGACATAGCGTTGTGTAACGCTATAATAGCATTATATCGCTATATTTCCCAGAAAAAGACAGATTCCAATATTCGAATTTCAAAATTATACAGCATTGAGTTATAATGCTATGATTCCGAATATTTGTTGTGTTCCTTATTTGGCAGCTGTATAAATGGGGGCTGCTTCACCTTTCTTCTCCATTTGTTTTCTCTTCAATTAAAAAGAAAATTCTTAGCAGCCACCATTATTTTGAAAGAGATAAAATCTTGTTATATTCTTCAAATCTCAAATGAAATCATTCTTAATAGATCTAAATTTGTAAGAAACTACATGAGAGAAATTTTCCACCATTGTCTATCTTGTTTTGCCTTGGATCTGCTCTCAAAACTTAGTTGTAAAGAGTTAGTATCCACCTTGTGATTTGGGTTCAAGTCTTCTACCGGTGTGTGTAAAGAAAATTAAATTCCATCTTGTACTCAAACAATTATTAGTGAAGCGGATCGGGCTTGTTACCGCAAGAAGCAAGGGTGCCATGGACCCGGAGACGTAGACTAGGTCGAAGGCATAGTTGAACTTCGTCAACATATCGTGCGTCTTCATTTATTCAATCTTTCTAACTCTTCTCTATTTATTTTATTGCATTTAATTTTTTAGAAGAATTGATTTGTTGATTATTATGCTTCCGCAACTTGAAAATAATTAAGCCAAATTGGTACAAACACTTCTCCATATTAATTGATTTAGCTAATGACGTGAGAAGTGAATTGATTGATAAATTGAATTGATTATATTGTTTGACTTGCAATTTGTCGTTAGAGATTGAATTGTGTAAATTTGCAAAAAGAACCCTAGTGTTTAAATTAAGCCTTAATCAACCCCCTTTGCGTTCTACATCAAGCTCTCCTCAACCTTTCGTTGATCTCTCGAGCCTCAAGTTGATGTAATCAATATACTTTATCCTTTATACTAATTTGTTCATGTAGCTAGCTCCTTCAGACACATTAAATTTTTGTTCATGTAACTCTGTGATAATATGTAGTACTTATGGTTGAAGTTGTACATGTGTATATATATACATTACATAACTAATTTCACTCTATTTATTGTTGTCTCTTGTTTGTACAGATGCAAAAGGTTCTTTGAATTGTCAAAGGACCATGGAGTCAAAGATGAAATAGCATTAGATAGGAAATACTCAATATGGTATATGGCAAAGAGAGTGGATGGCAAATTTTGAATGATTATGTAGATGCTGATAATAAGGATGGTTGTTTCATTCTTGCAGTAGTAACAGTCCAAAAAAATTCTGATTTTCACGATCATCATGTATTAATAATTAATTGAATTGTTAAGATTAGTAGGCAGTTCAATTACAATTCTAATTTTTCTACAGAGAACTATATTTGGACTGTAAGGATATGACGCTACATCAAGAGGAACAGAGCTGCTTTCTAAGTCCATTGAGAAAGGACAAAAGACATCATTGTATTTAAGGAACGTCTGAGATATTCGACTCTGTGGGCACACTTCTCAACTCGATGCATTTTATCACAACGATGATGGTCAGTTTCTGACTCTTCGAGAGGAGGTGAGGAAATACATCGGGTGGGGAATATGGAAACCTTCAAAGGAGATACATGAGTGCTCCATTGTAGACTGCGAGATAGAGCCCTTTGAAATATGAGCAACTTAATTATGGACGTTTGTAGTGCTACATGTCAATCGCACTATGAACACATTCAGCTCTGCGGGCATCAATGATGCCAAATGCATCATGTTATAGAAAACTTGTAATTAAGTGTTATATATATACTTTGTGTGTGTGATACTTGGTTAAAATAATCAAAGTAACTAGTATTGATGATGTGAAAAAAATATTTAATAGAGGATAAAATCTTGATGTGCAAAAAAATGGGTCCTAGAATTCGAACCTAGATCTTAGTGCAAAGCATCTTAAACGCAATTCCACTGACCTGCTGAGACTTACATCTTTCATGTAAAGTTCTTGTCGTGTTTTTATTTAACATGTATGGATGGCAATACGCATTCCCGCCTATTTGTAACCATAATCCTGCTCTAAGTCCCAAATATTTTGCATTTCTCTCATCTTCTCTATAAACCCTAGTTTGTTGTTTCTCTTATTTTTTTGATATGCCCCCACACTCATTCTCTCTCTCATCCCCACGATATCAGGAGTCTCTTCTGTTAGTGTTGGTGTCCTAGACTCAAATCATATGTTTGATTATTTAGTTTATTAGTGAATGATTATATCATTTTGTTCCTTGAGTTATTATATTTTGTGGATTATCTGGGTTGATGACCTGGATTGTAGAATTCCACCAATGAAATAAATATAATTACTCTTAAAAGTCTTTGATCTTGGTAATTAGCAAGGAACACTAATTGACCAATATAAGATCAGTGTGTCGGATTAGATGATGATCACATTCTACAGATCATATGACAAAGAGTTGTCAATGCTAATCACATAGGTGTATACATCGGGATGTATAGTACTAGACAGACCCAAAAATGAAATATCACGTGGATTGTGTTACGTGTCATTGATATTTCATTTGTGTCATGAATTCTAAGGTTGAGATGTTTATATTTCCTACATGAGAAATATACATCGTTGGTACTGTCCAACGCTCACTTTAACTATGAGTTATATAGGCAGTTACTGCAATGTGTATAACTTGTGCGGAGGAACTATACGCATCAAGATACCATTGTCCTCTATACATGATATAGATGATGATATCTCTGGGCCCCTTGATAAAGTTTGTATTATGGACATGCAATATGTTAATCATATCATAATTAAACTTGAGAAAATCAAGAAAGAATAATTAGCAAGGATGACACATTCCTACCTTGTAATTATTTTGATATCATGAGACAAGGAATTGACACAATAATATTTTAATATTACAGGATCATGATTTTGCATTGTGCTTTTTCATCTACATCATTTGGGTAATCAATATACCATGGCTAGTTGTATCATTGATTTATGAAATTAAAATGTTTAGTTTCATTGCCATAATGATGGGATCTCATAGGGTCACACCATATGAAAGATTAAAAGAAAATATTGTAAATAATCCTAGTAATATTTAAAGTATGTGTGACATATTTTAAATAACTTTTGACACATGAGAGTTGCATATAAATTAACATTGGATATTAATTTATATGTTGGCCTTTTAATATATGGGATTGTGGACTTAATTAAATATTAATATGATTAATGTATTTAAGCCCAAAGCCCAAATATAGGCCATAAAATTTCTGGGGAGAATTGATTAGTAATGATATAATTAAAAGAATATTGAAGTATATCATTAAACCTAATCAATTTCCATTAAAGAGGAGAGAAAATTTTGGACAGTTTTTTGAGGTAACTTTAAACAGGATTTTGAAAGGGCAAACCTCAACCATTCTGAACGTATGACCTATGAAAATTGAAGCCCTTTGAGTCTAGAATCTAATGGTTTAATTTTCAAGTCGTTTGGAGTTACCTACAAAGAGTTATGGCAGCTTTAATACCCAAAGGTCAGAATTTCAGCATAGAACTTCTTGGCTGAAATTTGTCTCTCTCTCTCTCTCCCATTTTTTCTCTCATGTGTTTAGACAAAAACTCCATTAAAATTTCTGAAATTTTGAAGAAGGTTTTGAAACTAGGATTAAGGTACCACTTGTTGTTCTCTTACTAGCCTTAGAGATACAAGTGTTTCTTTAATCTTTCGGTGGATACCTAAGGAGGCTCGACGGTTGACGAGCTAAGCACAACCATTGAAACAAGGCATAGGGAATAAGAAGATGCTAAACTAGACAACCCTACTTGATTTGATTTGGAGATCAAATCATAAGGTATAATATTATTCCTTAATTATTTAGACAAATAAATATTGTCTTTACACTTATAATAGCTAGATCATTTGTTTTTGAAATGAATAAAAATTTTGTTTTATTCCTTGCTTTCGAAGCATCAAAACTTTCATCTTCCACCTACTATTTCTTTTCAAAAAATCCTACAGTTGTCCGAGTCTCGCATGTGTCAAGTTTGTCATGCCGGAGCCTGCTCCATATGCAGTCTCTCTTTAAGGGTAGATACTTTTCTTTGCTCAGATCATGATTCTCTCTTTTTACAATCTCTCTTGATGCATTTGATTTGAGATTTAAGATTATTAAAAGAGAAATAGGGGTGCTGATTTGGGATTATATTCTTTATAATTTGTGCTTTATTTTTTATTTGAGATTATTAATGGAGAAATATGAGTGCTAGCGTAGCATGAAGTGCTTAACATACGGTCACTCGATTCATAGAAAATTAATGAGGCATGAGAGGAATTGGAAATGAAAGCAGACAGTCCACTCTTTATCTTATGCGTGTAATAATTTATGGCCAAATCCTTTATTTTTGTGCTTTTTCAGATGGCATAAGTGGATCTTTTTGTGTATGCTATCTTTTTACTCTCTTATGTTTAGAAAGAGAGTGACTGCTCCTCCAATAAAAAATGACACAAGTATTATTATTTTTTGCCAACATATTACAATTAAGCTTCTTCCATTCTCCAACATACAAGAAAACTAAGAGATAATATTTAAGTTGTGTGTTGTCTTCTCATGTCTTGACATATATAAGTGAATATTTCTTTGTGTATGCTATTTTTTTACTGCTCATTACGTTTGCTTTCATTTTGTGCTTGTTAGAAAACTAGTCGGTCAACCCACTATCATGTATTATATGATGAAATAAATTTTATACAAGGGTAGTCATTGCTTTAGTTCAAAATCATATTTCTTTCCTTGTTGAAGTACTCCGAGGAGCAAATTGTAGCATGTGCAGGAATTTTTGCAGTAAAAAAGAGTGTGCAAACCTGATAAGGCAAAATGGGTGATGCATTAGTGCCATTTCGGTGTAGAAGAGAATTTAAAAATGGAGAAACAGTGGTGTCAAACATCTTTTATCAACTAGAAAAATAAAAGGAGGAAATTCATTCTTCAAGTTGTTTGATTTTCTTATCTCTTTCTATAAATACTTATATGTTATATTGTATTTGTTTGTTTCAATTACATCTAGCTAAATATTGGCATGGAAGAATATTGCAATAAACTAGATATATACACATTTTTTTGTTTATGTCATGGATTATTAATTATTTTACTTTTGATTGGTGATATTTTTGTTGTATTGCATGATCTGAATGTGTAATTAATCATGATTGATCGATTAATGTGGATGACATGATATGTATGTGTTATTAATTATTGTGTAAACAAAAGGGTGTATTTGTGTATAGAGAGAGAGAGCAAGGCTAAAATAATATGCATAGTACACCACCTTTCAATACTATGCGACTATACATGTTAATAAATTGAGATTTAAATTGCTCAATAAATTATTCATATCAAAATATTTTAGGAAAATTTTGTGATTTTTAGAGCTTTCTTGCTCGTATATACTTGCATGAGGATAATATGTCAACTACTAGCTCATCTGACTCAAACTTGTTTGTAGCTTGTCTGCAAACAAAGTAACAAAATAGTTTAAGAAAATATTATAAAATTGTAAAATTTCTCTGCGATGAAGATCTATTTAGAGATGGTGATTGCCAGCTCGACTATCTAGATTAACTAGTTAAGATCTCGATACTTATACGAGTTGAGCTGGTCATAACTCGAGATTGGCTGGTTTATTAACGAGTTGATCATCTCGTCTCGTTAACAACTCGAACTGTTAATGAAAGAATTAATAACGAGTCAAACACGAGTGAGTCACGAGTTACGAATATTTTGTTCACCCCTAAACATAGGCAATAAGCTGAGTTGGCTTTTTGCTTATAAATTTTTTAGAACTCCCATAATACCATTCTACCTGAAATCCTTGTTGGTGCAATTCAAAATTAGGTTAAGAGCCATTTAATTATCGAGATTCTAATTTACACAATCGCAATAAAACTCTGCGTAATAAATAAGATAAAGAAAATAGCGGAAGCGGAAACTTACTTTTCATCTTTACGCCTTCCTTCTTTTGCCTCTCACGCAAGCTCAAAGGAATCAGTGAAGATAGTCGGGCAGAACCTCGGAACGATTGCTGATGAGTCATTCCAAACAATTTCAGGTGTCTTATCTTTTTCTCTTAGGTCACAAGTTCCATAGAGATAACTATCTTTAATGGATAAAATAATATAGACTAATCACAGCACATGGCCCTGAAAAATGATATCGGTAATCATTGGAGACCAAGCGCTTGTTATACTAGTGAAAATGTATATTTGAAAGATATCGAAATCAATAGCAAATATTCTTTGGAGTATTTGATATCACGTTCTCTCCAAAAATCTTTTCAAGCTGTGTTATTTACTATTGTAAACACGCACACAAAATTTGATATTATTTGAAGCACAAGTCAGAAAGATTTCAGCAAAATAAATCAGGAAATTCCGTCTTTCGGTCTCATTATTTGCGACCGCAAAAGGGCTCTTTGATGCCGCAATTGGCTTGGGCTGAAATCTGCAAAAAATCTGCCTAGTCACATCCCACCGCAAGAAGGGTCATTTGCGACCGCAAATGACTTGGGCTTAAATCTACAGATCTCTTGCCAAAGAGACTTCTGCGGCCGCAAAGAGACTCTCTTGCGGCTGCAAGACACTTGTTGATTGACCTGTTTTGCTTGGACTTTGATTCAATTTGATTTGATTAGTCCAAATAATATTTCTAACTTTATGTTAACACTAGTATTAGTTATATTAATCGTAATTGATCCATCAACAATTAAATTAATTCACATGCATTCTTTATGTATTTATATTCAAAATCTTAGCGAAATACGTATTATCCTATTGTTTCAATTAATTATATTTATGACATATCATATATTACTACTCATATTATTAGTAACAGTATGTGATATATTAATCATACAATACGTAATCCAAACTTTATTTATTGAATTTGACGTCTCAATTCTAACATGCCTAACTTAAAATAAGTTTCTTTCACTCCTTATAGAGCTGTGTTAAAAGCAAAACGTTTCTTTCACTCCTTAAATAATATGATTTGGCCGCTTCCATCAAAACGCAAAAGAAATATAACTATGTCGAATATATTCTGTAACGCAGACGCAACTAAGAACAAGGTTTGTATAAGTACATTAGGCTGCATTTTGTTAGGATTTATCTGAAAAATCAAAATTAAGTTAATCTTACAAAAAGTAGGTAGTAATACTAATATACTAATGTGATTAAGGCGCAAGAATAGTACAACAAATTGGTCACATGGACAAACTAGTTTTATTAGAAAAATAGTTGTGCTTGCGACTCCACGTGAACTCTAAAGGATCCGATTCTTCTACGGGCAGCACCGATGGACAGTTCAGATTTACTGTGCTGTCAGCTACGGACGGCCCAGATTTGATTCAGGAGAATCTGATATTATAAAGTTTAACTTGCACGAATCTTGATGCAAAATTAAAGGTTGAGATTTGCTGCGCAGCACGCACAGTGACGGTGTTGCGCGGTAGAAGATCTCGTTCCAACTCTAAAAGTACCGAACTTTTTCCGAAATATAATAGCATCTCTATTTTTTAAATTTTCTGAGTTTTTAATCTGACGTGGTAGTTTGTAACTCAATTTCAGAGATGTAAGAGAGTTTCTTATTTAGAAACTTTAGTTTAGAGTTTATAAACTCTGACGTCCTGACAGTATCATTAGTTAAAAATTAATTGATGTGTCGATTAAAAAACTCTAATTATAGTTTTAGAAATGTAGGAGTTTAGAAACTAAAAAAAAATCTTAATCTGATGTGACAATTATTTAGAAACTCGAAGAATTTCAAAAATGAATATGCTCTAACAAGAGCTGTTAGGTGCAAGGTACTGAACTTGTGAACAAATATTTATTCCCAAACATGCAAAGTCAGGCGGTGTATGATTGTTTGCAATTGCATGCTTGAAACAAGTGAATACATAATTCTCAGGATTTATGCATTAAATAAGACCCAGGATATATGCATGTTATATTGGGGACTGTTTTCAAATTTATTTTGAAGTATGATTTGTGTGTGTTGTAAGTCAACGAACAATGAATCAAAAAAAGACTATTACTGATGTTGCGGGTCTAATATTTCTACGGAGATGCAAGTTCAAACTTAACAAGAAATATTTAAAAAGTTATAAAAATTGAAATTCGTAATAGATATTAAAAAAATAAATGTCGAAGTCAAGGAGCACTTATTTTGTACAAATAATTAAATTTGTAAAGGAATTATAAAATTCACCAGGACGAAAGTGTGCGCTGTACAGTTTGTGACAACTCATTTTTTTTATTTTTGTGTGTTGGTTTTCATTATTTAGAGGTTGGAAAGAGGGATCGGCAATGCAGGTGCTTTAATATATTCACGCACAAAAGTTGAAACTATCATAAACACTGATCACATATTCATTATCCATTTCCTTCTAGCACGCTAGTGCATGAACATTAATAAAATTCGTACATGATATATGAATAGGCGGTGCTTTATGAACTCGATCTGCATGTATTGCCATGCATGTAGGTGGCCGCACAGAAAGAATCCAAGAGATCTATGTAATTGTACCAGACCTCAACATTACTTGCTAATGTTGACTTGTTGAGTACATTGTACCGTAGCTAAGTGATACTGGTAAAAACCACTGTGGAGTTAAGATGTAGTTACTTTTGGTAGGACGTAAATTTATATTGAACAAAAAATTATGGAAACTCGAGTAAAGGATGTTAAAGAAGACGGAGAGGAAGAAGAACCAACCTGAATCAGAGCAGATTCAGCCAATATCAGCATCAAAATAACAGCCAATATCAGCCAATATATATGAGCTTGTAAGGTTATTGAAACATGATATATATATATATATATATATATAGAGAGAGAGAGAGAGAGAGAGAGAGAAAGAGAGATGCTATGATACATTATAAAATCAAGATTAATTTTGACATCACGTTCAAATTTAAATTTTTAAATTTCAAACGGTTGGTCCAAACCGTTCAATGTGATATCTATATTGGAATCTTATTATAAACCATTTTTTTATTTTTTTATATTTTAGAGAGGTGAAAAATCAGCTCATATTGAATGATTCAGAAATCATTATATCAACAAATTTTATATCATTCTAAAAAAATAGTAGAAAATTTTAAAAAATGAAAAATTTGATCTCTAGTGAAATTTCAATATGAAAATCATATATAAAGAGAGAGCAAGACTACGGTAATATGCTCGCACCGGGTAATCTTTAAGAAAATTCAAACCCCTCAAAACAAACAATTCTTGAATCCAACGGGTTTGGGTGCAAACTTTCCCCAATATTAACCTCATCTGAATTTAACCCCTGTGACAAGCTCTCCATCTGGCCAATAAACCTACCCAAGCCATTTTCCATGATTCCAGGGACCTCTTTGCAAAATGAACTTCTAGCCATTAACCCAATCAATTTTCTCCAAACCCTTCCATTTTGTAAGCTGGTACTTTCTTTTACTGCAAGTGTATTATTTCCTCTCTCATCCTTCGCGTTCTTCATCCATTTCTTAAGTATGCATTGGCCCCGCAGATACAAAATATTGTTATTATTTATATTTAATACCTTTAAAGCATGCATGCACAATATCCCCATAGATTCGAATTTCTTACAACTACATGAGAGTATGAGGATTCCATGGGACACTACAAACATAATAATGAACAATTTGGGGATTATTAAGCTTACTATTAACGAGCCACATTTTCTGCATCAAAATAAACTGGTAGATCTGTTTAGTTTCAGTCCGGTGGTGAACAATTTTGGGCTCTGACAGTGAAGTTTAAACAAATTCATAAATTGAATGATCTCATTTTTTTTTTGGAAAAAGAATACATAAATTGAGTGATCCTCAGATCTAGCATATAGATTTTAATAAACTTCGTCTTTCACGGAGAAAAACGCATGTTAAACGCTCATATATATGATTTATAGAAAATAATATCCAGATTCATAGGAATTAAAAAAAATGACATTGAATATACATAATCCAGGTTTTCATGTAATTAATAAATTGAAAAGGGTATCATTTTAACTGTAATCAATAGATTGTGTTGTTAAAATTGTTCAACTAGTAATAAACGCTGAGAGGCTGTACAAGGCAAAAATATACTCAAAATTCTCATGACGTATTAGGCAGAATTTTGCTGGAGAGATCTGAAAACGGGATTAGTCGTATGGTCGTAGATTGTTTAACTGAAGAAGACCATGGTTGTTATTTTCTTGTTCCTTGACACAGTAAATTCTCATGAGATGCACATGTCTTTATCAAGAAATTATTTTTTTCGTATCATGTTGATTGAATCGAAATCGTTCCCTCCGATGGCGATCAACAGAAGTCCCGATGGCATCGCAAATTTCTTTTTGCTTTTTCAACAAGGACTACTAAAAAGATTGAATTCACCCCGTTAAATCTCACAATCAGCTACAGAAATGATTTAAAAAATTTCCATTTACTCCTTCCTTTTCCCCGCAAAATCTCAGCTTAGTGAGAAAAACTCACTTATAAAGAATTAAAAGATATCAGAAAACTTACTATGTGGATACACTTGAGTTAGCTTTGGTTTATGAACTACCTATTATAAAATGATAAACAAAAATGAATAGTTCATTTGATTGCATTATTATAGGACTTTAAGAACATAACATTATTTACATTCACGCAACTACACAAGGTTACATCAGCTCATAATTTCAACAAATGAAAGAGCAATTATAAAAGAGTTATGTTATTTAATTTCTCTTAGTATAAAAAATAAGAAATTAATAAAAATTCCAAAATGGAAAGAAGAAAGCAACAGTTGGAACCAATTGCCATTATGGAAGGGTGAGAATTCTGGTTGAGAATCTCTCCCCACTAAATTATCTCCTTCTTTCATCTGATCCTACAGCTTGATAATCTATACGAGTAGGTCCAGACAAATTAAGCCTGTTTGGCTCTTGCTCAATCCATTCGGTATACTTTGTTCTTTTGATTGTTCATTCGCACATAGGACAAACTCCCATTCAACATTCACCCTAACTTACTATTTGTTAACAGATAGTACTAACAAAACCAGGTGTTGATCGAACAAGAAAAATAAGCAGATTAAAGTTGAACATTCAGACTGAAACAAACTGTAAGGGCTTTCTCTGATAAACAAGCCCAATGTTCCAAAAACTCATCTTATTTCCCTCGGAACTATATTACCATATTAACCACACCATTTTTTTAAGACTCAGTTTCAGAGGACAGATGCATTATGCTATTGAGTCGCGGAGGGGTAACTATAACATTTCCTAAGGTTTCAGAGGGCTTGTGCTAAAAATTGTAAGAATTAAAAATCACTCGGGTGAAAGATTTGGGAACTCAAATAAGGGGTAATTAAGAAAACAAAATCAGTTGTCCAAGGGGCTTCGCAGCGATAAAGTGGGAACAGTTTGAGAGCAAGCACCTTGGAAAGGACCATCATTTAGAAACACGACAATCACGGTTATGTCATCATGAAAATGCCGCCTGACCTTCTTGTCTATGCTGATTAGGTCAGAGTAGCGCATCTCTCGTTTTCGAGCTGCATCTTGCAAAGCGGCTTTTATGAGCCTCTTTGCGCTTCCCTGAACAAGAGCAAAATTAGCATACTTAAATTAAAAACTAATCTAAAACAACATATATTTGATAGGAAATGTGCTTTCAGTTACATATGTCAAGGGTTAAAACAGTAGATACGTAGATTTAAAATATCAGGATACTTGGTTTAATGTTGTCTTCTAATTAACTGGTATAACATTAAGGAAGACTGCATGGGAGACGGATAATTATAATCTTCTTTTTGTTTTGCAAATTGTGCCTGACAAAGTAGTCACCAAAATTATTCTACATCTAAAGAAAACCCAGCACTTTTGACAGATTTGCTTAGATTAGTTAATAAAGGCGTATTCCATAGAACATTGACAATTTTTTCTATTTATTGATTCATTTTCTCAATTTTCATCTCTAGCCTACACCAACTTGGTCAGACCAACGTCATTGTTGTTTTCTTAACTTTAAGCCCAGAAAGAACTAAAAAGAGCCATCCACAAAAAGTTACAATATAATGGAAAATTGATCATTAAGTGCACAGTGTTAGATATTCCCTCGACCTTATTTATACATTGATGGTCTCAGAAACATCAACCAAGAGGAAGATGACAATGATGAATATGATGATCATGATGACGAAGAGAAAAAGAGTGATAAAAAACAAATAGCTTACTGCATGTGGATGGCTGTGAACAATATCAACAGCTTCCTGATTAGATAGGTGCTCCCAAAGACCATCGGACGCAAATATGAGGAAAGCATCATTTGGTTGGATTTCTCGAGAGATTACAGTTGGATCAGCCGTCAGTATTGGTGAAATAAAGGGCTCAGATAATCTGAACTTCGGCTTTATTGGCTCCCTATTGAACTCTGCATATTTCAAGTATGCGTCCCCTATTGATCGAGAAACCTACACATTTGACATATAGAATAAAAGGTCATTTACCTAATTTAATGTTAACATTTCAAATCTGATACTGCTGACCCACAATGATAATACAAAAACCTAGTATGAAACATCAAAAAACAAGGTAGCTTTTAAGAACTAGTACAAACAATTAATACAAGTACTGACCTTCCAACACTGGTAAACAAATGGAAATTTTAGTTATATGTATAGCAAATGGCCTTCCAATAGTTGGCTGGGCCAAACACATATGACTAGGTACTAGTACCTGCAATATCACATTATCAGCAATATGATTTGGGCATTAAATATGCCATGGGGAACAGATACTATCCGGTCAGTATAGTTACAAACAATCCGCTGAAATTCAGTTGCAGCATGAAGTGCAAAAGTGCAGTGTAGTTATATAAAGTTGGCGCCATTGCTGACAGAAAACAGTCGCTGCATGCTGACAATGGTTTTAACAAGTAACAACCAATACCTAGTAATCTGAGGGCAGTGATGCTAGTACCAACATTACTTTAAAAGCTAGTGCAGTGAAGGGAAAGTATCCATGAGACTTATATTGGGCAACAGTAAATACCTGTATAATGCCCTTAACTCGCCAAACTCCATGCTTGAACTCTACAATTTGTGAATCATCAGGGTGCCGTGCCTTCATCTCCCTTCTAATCTCCTCTAGATTTGCATTGTGCTCAGTCGACAGCTGTACAGCCTCGACCTTGTGACCAACTTTTTTACCCAACACCACCCGCGAATCTCCAGCATTCCCAATGTGCATCGTACTTTTCTGAATGACACCAACTAGACAGCATGTACCACATGTTGCAATATCTGGTTGGGTGCTCCATAGCTGAGACACTAGGTTTATGAAGCCTTCTTCGGTAGCTAGAAATGCACGCCTGATGCTGTTGTCTGTCGCACTATCATGACCTGACAATATTTCTGCACAAATACCAGGTTCTTTTTTGTGTAAGTCAAACTATTATATTACCATGTATAAAACACATCCCGTCACCTCATATGCAAAACAATAAGATCTTTTGGTATAAATAAGCTGAGTTTTACGTCCATGTGATAAAATAAAAACATAAGAAATGTATTGGTAGCTGCACAAATGCAAGTTCTCCACATGTAACCCTCAGTAATAGTAATGAAGAATCATTATAAACATAGTTCACAGAAGCATAGCCTCGTGGTCTATGAAGCTAACAGAACCGAGAATCATTATAAGTGAGTCATGCATGCCATACTGAAATTCTACCAGGCCGGCGTACCAGGACAACAAATCAACTCATAAGAAAAGGGACATTGAAATCATCACCTATGAAGTGTTGAAAGAGATGATCACAAGTATAACGAGCTGCATCGGGACCGCCGTGGCCATCAAATACTCCTACAAAGGTTCCAAATTCTCCCGATTCGACCCGACACTGATCTTCTAGCACCTGGTTCGCCTGAATCACCGCCGCCGAGACATCTCCAGAGAACCTCCGGATATCGCGAGACCAGAGTGACGGATCATCTCTCTCATCGTCATGCGAGAAAGGGGAGGCGAACGAGCAGAGGAATCGCGTCAAGGATCCGGGCATCCTCACACCACATCTCTCGGTGGTCTATCGCCAAAACCCTAGGTTGGAAAACCCTAGTTTATGGAGCGAATGAGACGGAAAGGGGTGGGGAAGGGGGTAGGGGTAGAGGGGTAGAGGCGAGGAGAGACGCAGCGTAGGATAGTTGAAGGGGGCGGCGCACGTAGAGACAACAGGGTTGGATGTGAAAAGCGAAAGAGGGAATTCTGTCGGCCGCGTGTCGCTGTCTAGACATGCATCGATCAAATTTCGTTCCTTGATCATTGAAGTTTACTTACTTTTACCTTCAGTCTACGTGGGAGTCACTGAATGGTTATTTTCTACAAGTGTTAGGTCTTGGATGCGAATACGGATGCATGGGGTTGCTCGTACAGTACGGTAAACGTTGTTCGTGGAAGAAGTGCACAGATAATATTGTAATGAAAACAGGCAACTAGGCAAGTAGCCCTCGAAAGAATTATCTGGGAAAGAGCCGGAACTGACCGGATGGCTGATGTTTTAAATCTAGTTTGCAGCAACAAAATAGATTAAAATTTCAACATATAAATCATGAGAAGTTTGTCTGAAAGAACAGTCATCATCAATCGATACATTATTATGATATCGATATATCATATTGAAATAGATGGAAATCGTTTTTCTGTTCTATACTACTATTTAAGAGTTAATTTCTTTCAAAAAAATTATTTACACGCAATCTTGCATTCTGAGGAGAGATTTAAGTTACATTCTAGCTTCCACAATTGTCTAATTATTTATTCGAAAAAATCACTGAGAGATAGTTTTGACTTAAGCAATTGGATTCCTTGTGTCAAGATCTTATGAAAAAAAATCTTTTTGGATCTTTGTTTGATACGTTTTTTTTCTTTGTTTTGATTTTTTATTGGATCGTGATTCATAGTTGCCCGTTTGTTTTGCAAGGAAACTTGAATTCAATATTGTAAGAATTTTGTGATAGTGATTTCGGTTCCGGTGTGAAATTACATCGAGTATCACATTTCGACCAAACCACATTACATCGAGTGTTACATTTTTCTTACTTTATCTATCTCTATTAGACAGCATCAGTCAACTTGTGACACAGTCACGCAAGACCCAAGATTCACAAAAGATCTTAGCCGAAATATAATTAGTTAGTTAGCATTAATTATGTCAGTTAGAATTAGTATGAGAAAGAATCTCTTGTATCAGTATAAATACATATGTAACTCCATAGACTCGAAATCAATACAAAAAGAACATTTTACATTCATTTCTTTCTTGTTTCCTATTATGATATCAGAGCCTCTTCTCTTCTTCTTCTTCTTCTTCTTCTTCTTCTTTTAAACTCTATCAAGATCTCAAGAAAATCGACAATTGAGTCTTCAACTCCAATTCCTGATCCCTCTCCTTTCCATGCTTTAATTCCAGGTCCCTCACCTTACCATGTTGCTGCAATCATCAATGAACACTTTCTACCCATCACCACCACAGAGTCAATCGTCTCCTTGACACTACCTGTCGCAATCAAACTAAGCGAAACAAATTTCCTTACCTGGAAATCATAAGTGCTCCCAATCATAAATGGACACAACCTCACCAAATTCATCAATGCACCACCACCCGAAACTACAATTCAAAACACAAATGGGCAATTCGAGCTGAATCAAGCTTATTTCTCTTGGCACAGGCAGGACCAACTTCTTCTTGGCTGGCTCCGTTCATCTTTAACCGAAAGTCTCCTAGCTCAGGTGGTATCCAGCTCTACGACACGTGATCTCTGGCAATCTTTAGAGGATTTCTTTTCTCCTACATCTCGCTCCCGCCTTAATGATTTGAAGGGCCAAATCCAGACAGCTCAGAAAGGAGATCTTTCCTGTTCTGAGTACCTTCTCGATCTCCGACGTATTGCCGATGAATTGGCTTTTATCGGTTCTCCTCTCCCTGACGAAGACCTTGTCTCAGCCACGATTAATGGCCTAGGGCCTGAATACAACTCAATTGTTGTCGCTCTTGCCATTGCTCATTGTCATAGATTCTTCACCTTCTCTGATCTTCGTGGATTATTGCTCAGTCACGAAGCCTTGTTGAAGAACCAACAGACAACAGTGTTGTCTCAATCGCAAGCCTTCCATTCCAATCGAGGGGGCGGATCATCTCGATATCGGATCAACAATGCTTTGCATCACATACTCTCCCAACAAGTCGGATCTTCCAACTTCAACACAAGGCCGACATCCACCTCAATTCTTGGCTCATTTAATTCTGACTCAACTTCGGCCAGTAACTCAGCTCTCAATTATGGGCCTGATAACAAACTTATTTGTCAGATCTGTCTCAAATTTGGTCATAGTGCCAAATTATGTTTTAAAAGATATGACAAGGATCTTGATTGAAAACCAAACCCTAGATTTAAGGCGTATAATACACGATGTTTAACAACAAACAATGATTCAACAAATTGGGTAATTGATTCAGGAGCCAACAACCATGTTACAAATGATCTTAATAATCTCTCATCCTTTTTTGCCTATCATGGTTATGACAAGCTCCAAATAGGGAATGGTATTAGTCTCTCCATCTCACACATTGGTTCAAATTTCTTTGCAATTTCTAATTGTTCAATTTCTCTAACTAATGTACTTCATGTTCCCCAATTTTCTACTAATTTCATTAGTTTGTCTAAATTACTTCGAGATAATCATAATCTTTCTATTAACTTTACTTCTTCATTTTGTACAATCAAGGACCTCCTCACGAAGATCACACTTCTTGACATACCTAGCTCAAATGGACTATATACTCTCAAGTTGAAGGCTTCCTCACAAAACTTTCAAGATACGTTGCCTAAAGCATTTCTTGGCACTCGTGCTTCTACCTCCATTTGGCATTTTAGACTAGGACACCAATATAAACCTATTACAATACAAGTCATTAATTCTAATAACTTACCTTGTAGTAAAGAAATTTTTTCTTTTTGTAATGATTGTGCTCAAGCTAAGGCACATGTTTTACCATTCTCTCATTCTACTTCTTCTTCTAGTTTTCCTTTATAACTTATTCAAAGTGATGTATGTGGTCCTTCTCCAATTATCTCTTTTCATGGATATAAATACTGTGTTACCTTTATTGATGACTTTTCTCATTTCATTTGGATTTATTTTATGAAACAAAAGAGTGAAGTATGTACCATTTTTACTCTTTTCAAAGCTCAAGTTGAAAATCTTTTCAATACAACAATTAAAATATTACGAACTGATGGAGGGACCGAATACAAATCTATCACAACAAAATTCCCTCAAATTATTCATGAAACCACTTGCCCTTATACACCTCAATAAAATGGAGTTGCTGAACGTAAATATAGACATATTGTTGAATTGTCCCTAGCTACTATGTCACATGCCTCAATTCCTTCCCAATTTTGTGATGAAGTTTTTTCAAGCATAGTTTATCTCATTAATAGATTACCTTCTAACAAAAAAATTCCTTATACTATCCTCTTAAAAAAAAAAATCCTAATTACAATCTTCTTAAAGTGTTAGGATGCCTTTCTTTTCCTTTAACTAGACCTTATAACAATAACAAACTAGAACTTCGTTCAAAACCATGTGTTTTTATAGGATATGGCATCACTAAAAAATGATATAGATGCTTACATTTAGCTACAAAGCAAATTTTTATATCAAAAACTGTTCAATTTGATGAACTAAATTTTCCCTTTAAGCATGTTTGTTTTGAACGGGATGAATCAAGCATAAATTCACAACATTCTCTACAGCTGCATCTACTACAACTAGCCCAGCAAATC